>OVBX01001168.1:2771-28347 GCA_900406325.1 Erucastrum elatum | reverse complement strand
CAAGTCTACCATGTTGACTTTTTCTTTTATTAAGGTCCAGGAGGCTCAGCCTTCCATTTTTTACCATTTTTTCAAGATCCGAGGAGACTTAGTCTTCCATTTTGATCTTTTANTGGAGAAGGCCTAGCCTCTCACTCCGGAATAAATAAAATTTTAAATAAAATTAAATATATTAAAAAGATAAGTTTAGGCATCACCTCGTTTAGTATAAGAACGATCGGTAGATTTTTGCTAGAGCTTCTTCGTGCTGATAACGTGTTGTGAATTAAACAAAATATAACTATAGATGTGTTTATTATTATTGGCTATCTAGATATATATATATTTATAAAGATGGGAAACAAACGAGAGAGTATAAAAGATGATACTTCTTTCATGAACTTAATTAATTTAAGACATACATAGGGGGTGGGGTATTTATAGTAAAGTCAAAGTCGGTTTACTAACCGACTAAGAGGAAACCGACAAACTAAGAGATAAACATTATCTCTAAAATTAGATAATCACAAACATTATTTTTAACAGTGAAAAACTTTTTTTTTATCACAAAAATATTTGTCCTATCGGCTTTCTTTATCCGTATCTTGTATGTGAAAACAATATAAAATATGTCATATAAAAGGTGTGTACATTTTTTTCGTGCAACCAATGAGAAATCTAACTCAAATTTGATGGAAAAAACCCAGAAATGAAATGATGCACGAATTAAATATGTTAGGACTATCCTATACCCCAAAAAGTATGATGGGCAATTCAAACATGAACTGAACTAAGTGAGGACGGTCTAATAGTTTTGAGGGAATTTCAAATCGAATATATATTTGAGTTTGAATCTTTCTGGCCATTGGAGACAAAATTTAACATTCAAATTTTCCAATAACCGAAGCATTCTCCGGCCATAGACTATTATGGACATTCGATGTTAGTTTAGACTCATTTTGGTGGGAACCAAGATATACCGAATTATTCAAAAGAAAAAAAAAATCAAACCTGAATTATCGTGATGTCTTGTTGGCGAAAATCGCCGTTATGTGACGTTGGTCACTCTGGGTTATAAAAGCCATTCAAGGGCCATGATCTCTAATTACTTACTGAAAGGCTTGTTGATGGCCCGACATGTAAACTGAACGAGCCACTTCAAAAATCGATAAAAACATTTTTTTTTGTCGTCATCAATAAAAAATTGGGCCGTAGTTGGGCTATTTCGCATCCACTCTGGCCCGTAATAGTAAGCCGTTATAAACCTCTAGGGCTTCCGATGCCCTAATAATACCTCTCTCTCTGTATATAATACATCTCTCTTACCATCTTCTTTCTCATCTCTTCTTCTTCATCCTTTTTCTCCATTAAGTAGCTTAGCTCTTCTTTTCGTTAGCTTTTTAAAGTATTTCTTAATTATTTTTGTAAGTGACGCGATTTCTCTCCAAGAAATCTTATACTTAATGGAGCAATCTGAATGGTGTGATTGCATAATCCTCGAGTAAACGTCACAGATCAAATTTGTACACCGAGAACGTTGCAGGAGCCTCACGGCTTCTCCGTCTTCGGTGTGTCTTGGCTCTCATATTCCATTGCTCTGCGGAGCGGCGTCGCTGCCTTTACCGTTTGGGCCGGCCATGAGATCTATATTTCATTGTCTGTTAGTTTAACTAGATTTAGTGTATATGCCGATGAGGAGATCAGATTATAAAAGAACACCATCTTTCGGGACTGATTACTTATTGATGATTCTTCTGCAATTCTGAGGCTTTTTGTTATTAATTAGAATTGTTGTTTTGTTTAGTTAGAAGGCAGTGATGATTGAGAATGTCATGCACCACTCTGATTTCGTGCTGATAACTATCTCTACCCATATTATATCTGATGCCTTATTTTTACAAGTTACATTTGATTTTAGTAGAGAGTGAAGGGTTTTAATAAAGATAACCAGATGATGGTCATTTTAATGATTTGACCTTGATGCGGACTGTATTTCTTTGATGATAACTTTTGGTTCCTGATGGTTATTACCCCTTAAATTCAGTTTCCTTTATAATAAGTCTTAACTATATTCAAATATTAATGGTAAAAAACTTTGGTTCCAGTGGTCAATGATTTTGTTCGTCTATTGTAGGTGGTATTGTTGTGAGGCACTCTTTACGGTGGTTTCTTGATATTGGTCTACAGAGAACCGGGGAATTGTTTTGACGACGTTTTGAGAATCTGCAATTTGTTCGTTGTTATTAAGCATTTGTAAATTTCTTCAAATTTATATATGTATCCACAATTTTTATTCAGCTGATTGCTATTCTTGGTGATGCTCTTTTTTTTTTCTTTTATCCCTGTTTGCCCAACTCGGAAATGTACAATAGTTATTTAAGTACCATTTAGTCAATATAATTTTTGTTGCTTCCCTGTTGTTACCTTTCCATTGATGGAAAGCCCAATGGACTGATTCAACGGGGAACATAAATAAATATAACTGAACTCTATTACAATCGAAAATAAAGCTCAATAATTTAGCCTTTTTGATCATTTAATTTCGGTATAAACTTTCATATTCCTTTTTAGTTTAACCATCATAAGTACCACAAGGAACTAGTAATTTTTTTGGGTTTACTAATTTATTGATAGTTTTAAACTAAGAATATAATAATTCATCTATATTTACTTATCTAGGACTCATTATCTTATCACATAAACTTCATATAAATGTAAAGACATTAAAAATTATTGGTAGTTCACTTTGGAGTACTTAATATAAAGCTTAATAAACTTAACGTATGCTTTATTTGTTTTGATAAACTATAATATGTAAATATGTTTAAACTCATAAGTCAACGGAAGAAGAGCATTTTGGTGGATGTACGCATCTGTGTGACAATTTCGCAGACATTATGGACTGACACGGTTCTAACACACAAGAAGACTCGCATGATTGTTAGTCAGTCAACGTTCCATTTGAGATCGTTTCCTAGTTTCCTTCCTCTTTCCCTTACTTCAATTTTCCTCCATTTTTTTTCTTTGATCATAGGATATTCTATAACACTAAAAAGCTATAATACGCCTACATATAATGAATCAACATGTAATCTCTTGTAATAGTATATTGAAATGCATGTAATATAAATACAAAATGGTTATTATGTTACTGAATGCATATTTATATGTCAGCAGGTCAATGATATGTATCCTCAACTGGAACTTTAATATAATCGTTTTAGAACAGCCGTGTTCGCTTTTTTTTAAAAAAAAAACAGTCTTGTTCTCTCGGAGTGGACTACCATTTCCGTTCATCTCGCCATCATATTATTATATTTTTTATTTTCATCCCGCAATTATATTTATTTTAAGGTTACCGTACAATCCGATCGATGTAGTCTTTATAACATTATAGAGCCTTACCCATTTTTGTATTGCAAGTCTATAATATAATACAATTTATAACTCGTGAATAGTCTCAGATATTCATTCAACTTCTTTTACAAGTAATCATACCCATACCAATTCTTCTTTCTCTGTTTCGTTCAAATTAGTTTCGACCCTAGTACGAGCACGAAGCATAGAATAAGGTAACATAAATATGAATCAGAAAATAATTAACTAGGATAAGATTGCACACCACTTGCCAAGAGTACGAAGAAGAAGGCTCGCTCAGTCCCCGTGCTCCACAGCTGACCATTTCCATTATACTAGCTGCCAGCAAAAAAAAAAAATAGAATAAAAAATTCCGTTACTTGCATAACTCACCTGTTATTTTATTAAAACAAAGTTAAGCAAACCGTAGTTCAACATCTTCTTGTGCGTTACGGACTAAACAGCGTGTCACATCTCTCGAGTCCAAAAAATGTGACTAAATGAGTGAAACCAAGATATGTGCAAGGTGTTTTTGTTTTAAACTCTTGAAATCTGGAATCAAAATCGATATATTTTAAGTGTGCAATAATCATTTATCTTGTGAACGAAAAAAAATTATTCGATGTAGTTGTTTATAGCTTACATTATTACTAATTTCTTTTCTACTACAAATTAAAAAATATTAGATTAACAATTTTATATTCCCTCCATTTCAAACTACTAGTCGTTCTAGATAATTTTTTTTGTTTCAAAATAAATGTCGTTTTCGGTTTTCTATGCAAAATTTATTGACAATATTTTCTAATCTATTTTTTTATTGGGTGAAATTTGTTTAGGTGCATTGGTACTAGTATTTTTATTTTGAAAATACATAAAACTAAATGTTTTTTTAATATGTGTGCATAAATCTAAAACGACAAGTAATTTGAAACGGAAAACTAATCAGTTATTTAATTTTTGTTATGATATTTTCATTTGAAATCTTTATTTTCACCACAAAACCAATATGTATAAATGATACCAAATCCTATTTTCAGAATTCTTATTCAAAACCTTTTTTTATGTAAAATGGTTGATTAATTGTTAATCAATTTTTTTTTTGAAAAAGCAAGAACAACATGGGTAATAATTTGTATATCAATATTTTCTTCTTATTTTGAAAAAAATATTATTACAATAACACCTCAGTTCTCATTGGCCACTCGCCATTATACCTTTTGAACCCTTCACAGGCTCCCAGAAACCTTCCCCTCTCTTTCGATACATTGTTTGTGTATATATACGCGTATGCATTTACAAGTTTCCTTTCTAAAAAAAATTAAATTCTGAATAATACTTTTATTTATATCTGTTCCATTTCGGACATTGTTCAGAGAAAGATGGATTTACAGAGAGGTTTAGTGTTATTATGTTGTGTCCTAACCCTTCTGGTAATCGAAACGTCAGCATACCGCGAGAGACAGCTGCTTCAACCGCAGGAAACGGCAATAGACACTACAAACACGGTGGTAGCGGTACAAGATCGAGGTTTGAAAACGCGGCGGCCGGATCATAAGAACGCTTACGCAACGATGATGTATATGGGAACGCCAAGGGACTACGAGTTTTATGTTGCGACACGCGTTTTGATCAGATCGCTGAGAAGTCTCCAAGTGAACGCTGATGTTGTTGTTATTGCTTCTCTTGACGTTCCTCTCCGATGGGTTCAAACCTTGTAAGTCTTCTTCTCTTTCGTCTGTTTCTTGCATCGACTGGTTCTGCTGACCATTATCTGACGTCATCGTTGACCAAACGCTGGAATATACAGTTTCTGTTATTATTATATTTTTATAATTTTCCATTTCTTGACAATATCGAAAAATTTCGCTATAAATGGTTTTGTGCGTGAAACAGCAGGTCTGATAACTATGGAAAAACTGGGGTAATGAGATATTTTTCTTGATTTAAAATGAGATATTTTTCTTGATTATAAAATGATATATTTTTTGAATCACCATCAGGTAATAATATATTTATTTATTCGTAGAAATAAATAAGCTTGAAAAATAACCGATCGGGAACAAAAAATAAATAGGGTTTGTAGGACACGGTTGATTTCTTTTCTTGTTGATCGAAATCACGAATTCAAATAACAATTGAACACTGTGGAAACCGTTCTTTATTTTATTGCTCCTTGCTGTTTTTCTAATGAATTAAACATAAGTTGGAGAGAATTAAACTTTGAGTAGATATGTGTTGACCCACTTTCAGGTCCATATTATATACTCTCCATATATGACTCGATACTACGCGCTTCTATTATTTTACACTTTCTTACTTTAAGCCAAATGGTTTAAAGTAATCAAGTTCAAGAACTTGTTAGGTGTTATATAATCTTATAATTCTTTTATGCTTTTCGTAATTAAGTATTTTCGATTCTTCTGAAAGAATACACATTTCTCACTTCTTGAAATAAACCAACAATATATTCACCCATAAAAGTTGAAACATGCTAGAAGAACTGGGAGTTAAAACGATCAAAACAATAAAACTTGTTACACTGAATGAAAGGATAAGGGGTTAATAAGGAGAGTTGTTTGACTTTAGTGTCCTGATTGAAAAACCTTTTGGAAACAAGGAAGAGCTGCGTACATGTTCTTGGTCAAACTCTGTATACGTTATTAATCTAATGCCAGCCAATATGCTGTATAGTGTATAGATGGATCATGCAATAATGTCTACATCTCAACCTCATAAGCTATAATAAAAAAATTTAAAATACAAAGACTTGACAAGTATACACACAAAATACGCTCAATATCATGCATACACATATTAGTTGTATGCACCGCAAGTGTGTGTGTGTGTGTGTGTGTGTGTGGATACTAACGAGTCTGCATGTGTGTTAACAGAGAAGAGGAAGATGGAGCTAAAGTGGTGAGAGTTGAAAATTTGGATAATCCATACAGGAGACAAACTAACTTCAACAGTAGATTCAAGCTTACTCTCAACAAACTCTACGCTTGGGCTTTGTCTGATTACGACCGTGTGGTCATGCTCGATGCTGACAACCTCTTTCTCAAGAAGACTGACGAGTTGTTCCAGTGCGGACGGTTCTGTGCGGTCTTCATAAACCCTTGCATCTTCCACACTGGCCTCTTTGTCTTGCAACCGTCGGTGGAAGTGTTCAAGGACATGCTTCATGAGCTACAAGTTGGAAGAGAGAATCGTGATGGAGCTGATCAAGGCTTTCTTGTCAGTTACATCTCTGATCTTCTTGACCAGCCTCTCTTTCGTCCTCCGAGTAATGGCTCTGTGCTCAGTGGCCATTTGAGACTTCCTTTAGGCTACCAAATGGACGCTTCTTATTTCTGTAAGTCTCTTTCTTTTCACTCTCAAATGATCGTTCTTGTCGTCTATAATAATATCACACACATTTAGATTAATGTAATAATAACATCGTTATCTTTAAATCTCAGATCTTAAACTAAGATGGAACATACCGTGTGGACCAAACAGTGTGATTACATTCCCAGGAGCTGTTTGGTTGAAGCCATGGTACTGGTGGTCATGGCCTGTTCTTCCACTAGGTCTATCATGGCACGAGCAGCGTCGCACCACTCTAGGGTACTCAGCGGAGATGCCTCTGGTGATAATCCAAGCTGTGTTCTACCTTGGAATCATACTGGTCACGCGACTAGCTCGTCCTAACATAACTAAGCTTTGTTATCGCCGCTCTGAACGCAACCTAACAACGATCCAAGCAGGTTTCAAGTTCCTAGCACTTCTCTCTGTAGTCGCAGCCTACGTCTTCCCGTTCTTCACTATCCCTCACACCATACACCCACTCATCGGCTGGTTCCTCTACTTGATGGCCTCTTTTGCTCTCTCCTCCATTCCAATCAACACTCTTCTCCTCCCAACGCTCCCTGTTCTCACTCCATGGTTCGGTATTTTCGGGACGCTACTTGTCATGGCCTTCCCTTGGTACCCTGATGGAGTGGTGAGAGCCTTGTCGGTTTTCGGATACGCATTTTGTTGCGCACCTTTTGTGTGGGTTGCATTCCTCAAGATCACGTTGCATCTCCAGGTTCTGATTGAGAAAGAGGTGTTGTTTCCGCGGTTGGGAGACTCAGGTGTTACTTCTGGCTTCAGCAAGTTGTATTAGGAGTGTTTGTTTGACGTATATTGGTTATTGTTTCATTCACATTACATTTATATCAACTCACCCTAACCTTATTTATTTTACCAGGTCACAATATCAATTTTGCTCGTACAAAACCTCGTTTCCTATTGTCTACTCACTCTCTTGGGCACAACAGAGCAGACAAATAAATCAAATTTAGTGAACACAAACGATTGAACTACGTTCAGAAAAGCAGGGTGGCCTACATATATATTGTCGGAAAACATCACAAAATCCACTAGAACTTGAGGTATCAAACTGACAACTAACAACGACTAAGCAAGGACACTCTGTTTCTCTCAGTTCTTCTGTTTGTCCCTTCTCCCCTAGACTCTCCAGTTCTCTGAATGCTCTATAATGTTTTAATTTAGCCATCCCATCGGTTTAGTAGTGTGATAGCTTCATTTAGCCGCTTGGTTATATAGTGAAGTCGAGCTGTGGTGTATTAACGACTACGAAGTACAGACTGCGAGTGTGTGTAGCCCAAAGTATCGTGTATCAACTCTGGAAGCAAAGGAACAATGTTTTGCACAATCAACTTTCTCTCACCACTATCTATCGCTAAGCTCATTGACAAGGAGATGCGCAACACCATCACTGCCAGGAGGAATAGGAAGCTCTTCCTCAACCTCATGACCAAGTAGATGCACTGATTCTAGGATCCTTTCATCTACTCTTTTGTTAACCCCTTGTTTTTTAGCTTTTTTTGGCAAGGTGTAACATAAATTACATCTATACTTTATTTTGTAAATCTGAACATTCATCTTTATGATATTTACCTTTTAGCAAAAAAAAAAATTGATATATCAAATTACTTGAATGGCCAGTGTATAAATAAAAAATATATTATATATATATATATATTTTGCAAAAGTGTAGAGATATAGGATGCATTCAATAAACCTAGTAAACTAAAGTTTATCTGAATTCTTCCTGTACATTTTTGCTATAATTTTAAAACCAACATTTCAATATGTCCTTTTATAAACAAAAAATTGGATGCATTTAAAACTTATAGTCCAAAATGTTTTGCTCCAAACATTTTGTCACTGCCTGATCATCTGACTGGTATTTTTATTTGTGTCCCTTACCTTTTATAGACCACATACTTGAATCTGTATAGCTGTGTAGTTTGTATAGCACCTTGACCTTTGGGGTGGCACCAAATATTACTACAAATTCCACTTTCGTCTTGTTCGTACGTTATGGCGATGGTACTACGTTCATAACATAGCACGTGCTCAGCAGCCCACCATTTCTAACTTCATCCGTAGATTCTCTGAAACTTTAATTTGGACGTTCCTTTTACTTATTTTGTTTATAATATTTCTGATTGTTTTTACTGTAAAGAGAACATTTCTATCTTCATCCCCATTTGTTCTTTCGTGCCCCTTTGATTCCAAAATCCAAACTAGTGATTACTGTTGAGCATCTAGAGATAGCCTAGTGAAGATGAATAAATGATTTTATCACCGGGCTTCACATAAAGTACCACTTTTATTGTCTAACTCCAGATGAGTGTGAATAAACCAGTAGGCCAAATGGAGGAGAAGAAAGAAAAAAGTAGTTTTGCAAAATCTAGCTCTAGACATCTAAGTCACCTAGGATTCTCCAGCTTGTGTACGTCATCGTGGGATATATCACATCAATATGTTTTCCAAGCATATATAACAAAATAACTTTTCATAAAATCACTCACCCTACTAAGGTACTTTCGTCAATCATGTTTCAACTTGATTAATATATACACATACATACACACACACATATATATATACACATATAATTTTTTGTTAAAAATATATATAACTTTGAAAGAGAATATTGTCGAATAACGATAATGTTAATCTTTTTTTTCTACTACACAGTGTTTTTTTAATCAGAAGAAGATTGGGATATAAAGTCCAACTTCCATAAGTTTGAAACTACTTTTAATGATTTCATCGATGAAAATATACTATTTAAGTGTGATTTTTATAGTTACAAAAATTTAATCTCCAATTCAACTCCAAACACTTTTTTTATTATGATTTTCCACTAAAATCTTCAATCCTACACTAAAAATTACACTATGTTAGTATGACGATTTTAATATAAAATTATAGTGTTACATTAAATTACACTATTTTAGATTTTAGTATAAAATTATAGTGTTACATTAAAGTACACTAGTGTTACATTAAAGTAGTGTAATTTTTAGTGTTGGGTTGGAAACAAACTTACACTAAAATAATGTTTTATAATTAGTGTGTGTTACTTTACTTTGTTTATGTTTATTGGAGCTGCCCTGCTTTGATTAAACGTCGCCATAATAAAATTACGTGGCAATGGAACTGAGTTGTTATTCACTTTATTGTGTGTAACTTTGTAATGGCTTGAGTTTGGTCTACGCTCTCCTAAAACTCTGTGAACGCCACATTAGCTACCCATTCATGGACCTTCACTGTCTATTACTGAGGTCTTCTCTTTGACTCCTTGGAGTTTCCCTCTCATATGATGCCTACTGGTATCTTGATTTTGTGCAACTTTTATTTTTCTGCATTTGTTCTTATTGGCCTTTTGCCTATGTATGAAGTTTACAGGTTTATTCAATAACATAGCGTTAAAAGTAAAGATAATGTTTTAGTGTTGGGTTAAAAATGGCCTAAAACATTTTCCAGCAGATTTTAAACCATCAACATCTCGCTTAAACCACTAGGCTATCATCACGTATAATATTCTATATATTTTCTTGTTCTAAAATGTGTTCATAATTATTTTAAACATTAAAAATAATATTCCATTCATTTAGTGTATTATATAATAATACAGAGTCTGATATATAATACTGTAGACCATTTTAACCTATCTTTATATTTTCCTTTATAATATAGGAGAGTTTTGTTAAGAGACAAATTTTGCTTCAATGCATATCTAAAAATATTCATTTTATTTTGTGAAAATATAAAATACGATTTTTGATAAAAATAAACTTTGTTTATATTTTCATCAATGGAAGAACTCTGTAATAAAAGCATATTGGTGTAGAACCACAGTAATAATATAGCTTATTTACTTAAGAACAATTTGAAAGAAGATTGAAAATGCTCTTAATTATTGTTAGAGTTGTAACATATCGAATCGGCAATTTGGAATATACTAATCTATTTCGTAATTTATTGTGTCTCCACAGAGTTTAGATATCTGAATAAAACTGCTTATATTTTTATATCCATGAAGAACAGATAAGACTTAGAACATGTATATCAAGAGGTCTTAAAATGAATTGTCAGATTAAAATCTACATTTTTTTATACAATGTTAGTATTACTCATCCGCGCAGCAAACAACAACATATATAAATGTTTACCAAACAAGCAACATATATAAATATACATATGCACATTTAATGGTCTTATCAAATTATTTAAAAATATTTACAACTTTATTTCATAATTTATTTTGAAAATGAAGTTTGAATAAAAATGTCTTAATTTTATTTTATTTTCAATCGATAATAGAATAAAGATAAATTTACTTCATAAATAAAATAGTTATTTTATTTTTGGTTTATTATTCTATTTCTATCTGTGGAAGGATAAGCATCATTTCTCATGACAAGGTTGGTTCAGTATTCAGGAAAGTTTCGAAGGATTAATAGAGGTACAAAATGTTCGGACTAGTCTATCACCTCTTCATTCGGAGATGAAAACATTAATATGGATAATATAGTGTATAAAGAATTTACAACGGTTTAATGTTCTCTTTACAACAAATTGTTTTCGGTTGGTGAAAATAATTTTAGAATCAGAAGAATGATCAGCGTTCGCAAGTTATCTGGAAAAATATCAAAATTTACAAGTCAGTTTTCTAAATAAAAAGATTATTCACGTACCACGGATGGAGAATTCAAAAGTTGATCGTCTAGTACGTTGTGTTAGACATCAATCGTTTTTCGGTGCCCATATGAATGCAGAAAAATTAGTTTGGTGTACAAGGTTTATATGAGTACGTATATGTTGATGATAAAAAAATCTATCTTTTATTTTAAATTTTCTTTATTTGGATAATGAAATTTTACGTTGAAGATTGAAGATGATTGAACACATATGGAAAGACCCTCAGTATATGGTTGCCATTATCTGACAATGATGTTGATTTGACGCGTGCCATGATGTCGATGCAACATACAGCTCACATCCAAACACAAAGGTACGTAGTAATGTAGTATGGGAATATTTAAGAAAACAAACTTTTAATCGTTTCTTTCCAAAACAATGTTCTTTTAATTTTTTTTTTTTGAAAAACAATGTGCTTTTAAATTGTATAAATCTTTCAGAACACACAAAATTATGCTAATTTAAATATTTTGATGATTGATTAAAATATAAGAATACAAGTTAACTAAAGTTTCTTTTTTTTGTAACTGGTTAACTAAAGTTTCTTTATCTAAACATACATGTTATGAGCTTGTACTTTGTAAATTAATTTATAGTTTATTTAATTTTGAAACTAAATTTAAGTATTATAGAATTGAAGGTTGAATTATTTTAAATCAAGTAATTTTTATTAAATTTATAGGTTCCTTATCTTGGTTAGATATTTTTCTGTTATAATTGATTAGCGATAATTCTGTACCACAATGAATTATTTTGTATTTTAACTAATTTATAAATTTTTCTATTTTTCTAAAAATTATTATTTTAAACGTACATCATTAATTAAATCTTTCTAAAAACTCCAAAATTGTCTAAACTGTTGACTGAAAAGACGACTTTCAATTATTATTGTTGACAAAACAAAATATTTTCTTTCCACAAATAAATGTAATAAAAGTATATATACATCCGTTCACGAAGACGTGAAAGTACTTGAAATCGTCTTTCTATTTCTAGACATATGAAAAAGGGAAGTGTATGGAAAGCACAAAAAAAAGATTTTGTGAAAAACAGAGCTTTAAATTAATTATTGAAAAAAAAACTTTAAGTTTCTGTTAATAAAAAGATGCAGCTTAAGCCAAGTTTAAAAAAAAGGATGCAGCTCATCGTCGAACGTCGACAATCTCGTCAGACACATCGTTCTGGTTTCCTTTTTTTAGTTTTTGTTTTCTTCTTAGGATTATGGTTTTATTTTAGTATAAATGACTACTGTTAACCCAACAAAATACTTCATCCGTTTCGATTTAATTGTCGTTCTAGAGGAAAATTTCGTTTCAAAATAAGTGTCGTTTTATGATTTCAAAACAAAATTTATTGACTTTTTATTCATATCTATTTTTTATTGGTTGAAATGTGGTTAGATGTATTGATAATGATTTTTTTATTTAGTAAATATACAAAATTAAATGTTTTATTAATATGTGTGTTAAAATTTAAAACTACGAATAATATGAAACATGAGGAGTAGAGTCCTAATAGAAACAAACAATATAGCCTCTCAATGAAAATCAGTTGCAACAAAAAGGACATTAAATACATGGCATTAAATCAAATGGACCAATGGGTCATTTCATTTCCAACTTTATAAGGGCCAATAAGCTCACGACAAAATAAGAATTAGCAAAGTAATTAGGAACAACTTAAAAGTTGATATACACAAGCAATCTCTTTGGATTAGAGAGATACATTAACATTACGGAGAAAAAAGATGTCGATATCTATTTCTTGTGCTAGAACCTAGAAGTAATTGTAGAGGAACAACAAAGCTACAACCAAACATGGGACTTTTTCAATTATCACTGACTCACTGACGTTCACATTTCTACAAAGGCAAAGAGCCTTTTCACTTATACATGTCACACTTCCCCGCTTAAAAGTTCTAGAAAAAGAAAGAAAAAATCGATCATAAATACTATTAATTGTACAACTTGGATCAACAGGTGACTTTTAACGTTAAAAAGTTTTCACATGACTATCAACAATACGTACAAAACTACAGTGTCTTTGTTTTCTAGTAACTCCCTGTGAAGAAAGGTTCTTCGTAAGGAAATGAGTCCCAAAAGCCGTCGATGTTGTGGTTCACGTCGAGCAACAGATCGGGGAGGTCAGAAAACGCATCGTCTGCTAGTGTGGTCATACCCGGAGACGAAGGTTCCGAGCTTGCGGGAGAGGGCGACGACCTCTCTACTTCCATGTCGACGGCGACCGAAGCTGCAGCAGCGGCTGCTGCGGCTTGGATGTCTTTAGGGTCGGCGCTAGCCGGTCTAGGGAGGTTGTATGCTAGCTCAGGGAAGTTGAGGTGGGCAGAGCCGCCTTTAATGGCTAAAGCCGCTACGTCGTGAGCACGCGCCGCCATCTCGGCCGTGGAGAAAGTACCGAGCCAGATTCTTGATTTCTTCTTTGGCTCTCTTATCTCGGAGACCCATTTTCCCCATTGCCGCATTCTCACCCCTCGATAAGTTGGATGCTTTGAAACAATCTTTTCATCATCATTCTCTTCTTTGACGACTCTTTTCTTCTTCGGATTATTATCATTATTATTGTTATCCACTGTTCTCGCCGTGGCATTCCCCGGAGGATCCTGATATCTCCTCCGGCAGGAAGAGTGATCCATGAGTTTGAGTTTTTTCATGTTTTTTTTTGTAAATATATAGAAGGGGTTAAATGTAACGAAAGAGAGATAATTAATGTAGAGAAGGGAAGAAATGTGGTTTTCTTGGTTTAGTGTGAGAGTTTTGTTTGCGAAGAATAGGTCGGTGTGGTTGTTACTTATATACATGCAATTTTAAGAAGCTGATGATATTCTTTTGTAGGCTATACCTAAAATATATGTATACGTATTCAATACACTTTATACCTAGACATCTGGATTTTCAGTCTATAGTTGTATTATACGTGCCCTCTCTGATATATACAATATATATACAGTGGAAAAAGAAAAGAAACAATATTGCAATCTATACAGTGGAACCATATAAAAAGTAATTAGCCAATAATTTACTTACAACAATATATTAATTAGCCGATAATTTTGTTACAACAATATGCGAGTATTTAACTTTTGTTTTCAGTGCTATATATTTGTTTGTTAAATATTTAAAATGTGAGAAAACCCATTTTTAGCATTAAGAAACAATGAATAAATATATTTAAGTACCAAATGAAAATAGCAGTAATAAATAGCAGAATGATAAGAGATAATAATTTATTTATGTTTTGAATTTTAGATTGTTAGTAATGGTAGTATCTTTAATTATTATTTTAATCAAAAGTTAGAATGAAGACTAATTTAAGATGAATTTGGCCATCATTTGTTAGTGATTCCAGTTAAGTGACTACTCCTTACAGCTCGGCATTTGACATTTATTGACCACTAAAGGAATGGGGTTTTCTTTCTTCGAAATAGTGCATTTCGCCTCGTCATCTGAGTCAAACTAATTTGATGAACTCACATGTTAGTTGCACAGCATTCGTTTTTAAAAAGAAAATTGGTTAGCGAGTTCCATTTAAAATAAACATTCATATTTGGAGGTGTAAATACGATAATTTACGACTTTGTCGAGTTTCTACAGTCATTGATGGCGAATACTAGTGGCCACATGGCTTAAGAATTACGAAGGTGTTTTTCAGCCAGCTACATTAAAGAATAATAAGCATTTACGATTGGATTGAAAATACTAGAAAATTACAACTGATTCTCAACGAGAAACAAATGCAAACGATTGAAAACACTAGAGGTCTGAGAGTGTTGGAAAGCCAGTAAGGTATATTAATCAAGCCACAGAAAAATGTTTTCAATAGGATAAATCGCCTGAAGCCGTTTGCACATGTCTAGTATACACACAGAAAGATGTCTAGTGAGTTGGGTTTGCAAATTTGCGATTAAAAATTTGAAGAAACTGTGTATGTAAGCGAACAATTTGGCTTCAACGTTGATATAGTCATAAAGAAGCACTTATAATCAACCGCGTACTCGCACGTTTATCGGTTTATGTACATGATATGTTATAACTTGTAAACAAAGCTCAGTGACGATAAATATATACTACAAAGTACACAAGATTTTGCAAAGCCAACTTTAGGATCTCATCTGCTTTTCGTAAATATACACATTTTTTTGGACAAACTTCGTAAATATATACACATTATACATAAATGATACTCCTTACAAAGTACACAAGATTTTTGCAAAAGCCAACTTTAGGAGTACTTCTTACGACATGCTTATATAGATATCACATGTATGTATGTATGCATGTATCTATGCATATATCGAAAGAGTCAAGACAACTTTGTTTTCGTCTTTTGGGTTAATCAAGATTAAAGTCATAAACTGTCAAAACTAAGTTTAATTAGGATGATGCCGTAACTACTTTCATTACCAACCAACTAACAATTTCGGAAATGAGTAAATGCATATTTGCTTAATTGGTTTTTCAATGTTGGAGGATCTAGATAGAAGACAATAGTTGGTTAATTACAATATCACAATTGAAAACTGTAAATGCAATATAATTGTATTTAACACACATATATATGTAAGTGAATTTATTGGCAAAGTGGATCACTTTCAAGTTATCAATTGAGTGTTTGGATCTGCTATAGTTTTTATTTGTTGAATGGGTCGCTGTACTATTTAACCCTATGCAAATCTTTTGGAAAATACAGAACACACCCTACCCAGATAGCATATTCACCGAATTGCCATTGTTTCCTTTTGAGTTATATTCACACGTGAGAAACTTGAACTCTTGACCAAGTCTTCTTTTCCATTATTGTTTCTCTCTCTTCTTCAGTTTTGTCCATTGTTGAGTTCATCATATTTAATAAATCTATTTGCTTATAATTCTTGACAAATCTAAAGTTTTGTGCTTTGGATTACGAAGCTTTATCCATTTATTTTTAATCCTTGAATTTGTGAAGTATGAAAGATCCTACAAACAATGAAGCCTACGAGGAGGAGCTCCTAGACTACGAGGAAGAGGACGAGAAAGCCCCAGATTCTGCAACTAAAGTTAACAGCGAAGCTGTGAAGATGTGAGTTTTTTTTATTTCTTCTCGGTCTGTTTCGTGAGAACACTGATTGACTAGATTTGAGGTTGTTCAGAGATTACGAAGGCTTTCGTGCTTATGCCTATGAAAGTAGCAGTTTTTAAGTTCTTTACATCTTCTATTAATTTATTCCCAAAAATTAATAGCATTTCCATCTTTGTGGCAGAGGCTATGTGAGGATACACAATTTTTCCTCTTTGTGGCAGAGAGATTACGATGGATTCAATTACTAATCTCCAAACTCGAGTTTGACCGGAGTTTACCGGAGCTGATGTAGGATAGGACTGAAGCTTGACTAAACTGGGGCTTGACGGAGCTAATTCCGAACCAGAGCGTAACATAATTGATTCCAGATCAGAGCTCTTGCTGTACACGACAGTGACAACGACCAGAGCTTGCGTTAAATAATTTGCAACCTCCGTTGAGCCTTGTCAGCGAAACTCCGCTCGCCGTCGTCCACGAGCTCGAAGTCCCCGTCGTTCACAAGCTCGAATCCGTTGTCATCTTTTTTTTTTTGTTCAACTCCGCTCGCCGTCGTCCACGAGCTCGAAGTCCCCGTCGTCCACAAGCTCGAATCCGTCGTCCACAAGCTCGAATCCGTTGTCAAGCTCGAATCCGTTGTCATCTACAAACTCGGATATGTTGTCCAACTTTTTTATTGTTGCTATTTAGGTCCTTCATATTTTGACTATCTACAATTTGGCCATGTAACTTCAAAATGTTAATGTAAAAAAAAATTAAAAACACTATATACCTTATGTAACTGATATTGTAGAGTAAAAATCTATAAATTAATAGTATTGGGTTTTGATATTTTATTAACATTTATCAATTTACAGAACATTTCCTTTTTTAGATCTATATCTATTATAAAATGATTATGTATACATATAAAGAATACTTAATTTTATGGTATATGTATTTTATTAAAACAAGTTTATATTGTTTTTATTTGATGATTTGGGGTACACGGTAAATATAAATGCATATTAAGTTTAAATTAAAAAATAACATTAGTATATATATAAATAATAAAGATAAATTTCACTATGAATGAAAAAATAAACTATGTAATATATTGATTATATTTATATAATAATTCACTAATAGATAATTTATGTTTATATTAGGACCATATTCTACCTAAGGTTATTAAAAATTATTATTTATTATTTATCGAATTGTGCCAAATTTGACACTTATCCAACTCAAAACCGGTGAAATTTATTAATTAATAGTGTTTATTAATTTATGAAGTATTAATTTATAGTGTTTCTACTGTATTTGCATATAAAAAATATTAAATATTATATTATAAAATTTAATATTGTACTTGCATACACGCTAGTGAGTTGGAATTATATTTACTCTAATATAAACTCTAATATATTTACACTATTGGAATAAAAGTTTGATTGTTATTTAAAAAATTACATAAAATACGTACTGTTTTATGTACAATTCTTTTAAAATTAAAACATGTATTTATTTATTTTTTTTCATTGTCTTTGCCCGAATGTACACCTCAGTTATAATCCAATGTACACTTTGGTGTACACCCCATGGGCATCTCGGTATACACTAGTGCGAATCCGATATATGCATATCAGTTGTACACCAATATGCACTGGTGTACAGCGAGGCACATCATGTATACACTGATGGGTATCATGTGTACACTGATGATCATCATGTGTACACCGATGCACACCCAAATATTACATATGATGTAGACTACGGTTTCCTCGATCCTAAAATAGAGTATGCCTTTGTCTTAAAATAGAGTTTAAAAGTAGAGATCAAAGATGATTATGTGAAACAACATAAACTTGTTGTTTATTTATGTAATTAGAAATATAATATCAATTTTTTATATTTAAATTTCATTAATAATTATCTGAAACATACATTACAAATTTTTGGTACCATGACCATGACCAGAAGCGTGTGAAGAACATGGTCCATTAATTTTAAGCGAGGAACTTCTCTTTTGATTGATTTCACATGCTTGATCTTTTTAGGTTTATTCTTTTGTAATGTGTAAACCTTGAATGAAAGTGGTGGAGGCGTGGAGCATTATTTCTTTCTAAATATTATACTCTCAAACACAGAAATGTAAATTGAATTTAAAACTAACTGTTAATAGATTTAGTAATTTAGAAGATTAATTAACCTTACGTTTACATTGAGTAATATATTTTACTATATTTTAAATATATACGAAAATATTTTTATTACTATCGTCTTTGCTTTGTGTTCTAAATATATATATATATATATAATTATTTATACAGTGTTTATTTTTAATAAAATGATTTGAGATTATTCTATATTTTAAAAAATTGTCCAAATATCTAAAATAATGTATATTACGATAATATTAGAGTCTAACCGGTAACCACTAGAGAAACATCATGAACAAATAGTATATGAATTGAAATGAATAAATTATGAGGAATGATTATTTCTTGTCATATTTACTGAGGAATAAATTTGTTCTATAATTCTCTACATTCAAGGGAATGAGAAAGAATGAAATTTTTTCTATTTCTTATGAATAGTAATTTTTTTCAGGAATAGTAAGAAATGCATTATTCCTCTTCATTCCTTGGTCACCATTTATACCCTTAATGTCACATAATGATTTTTAATTATAACATTTTTTGAGAGTATGGCAATAAACCCTTTAAAAAGTAATTTGTCCTTTGAAATATACATCCAAGATGTACACCGAATATAAATCCAGAATGTACACCATGGTGTACACCAGAGTGTAAACTATAGTGAACAATTCCAGTGTGCACTTCCCAGAATACACTTCCGGTGTACAGTTCCCGGTGTATACTTCTTGGTGTACACTTACGTTGTACACATTTCAGTGTATGCTATTATTTAAAAAATATTTTTTTGAATTTTTTTTTTGTGGCAACTACTATTATTTTTATTTATTTTTATCTCTTTATTTAGAAAACATATTATCTCTTGTGGCAACTGTATTCACGTGCATAGTGGATGTACGCTCATGTATACCTCCAGGAGTATTCACTGGAACATGTACAACGTAACTTACACTAGAGAGTGTACACCATGAAGTGTACGCTTCCAGTGTATATCAAAAAGTGTACACCTCCTGGTGTACACTCTCTGGTGTACGTTACGTTGTACAAATTTTTAATTTAGACCCACGATCTGGTGTACACCATGTACATTCTCTGGTGTACGTTACGTTGTACATGTTCCAGTATATGTTACTGTTTTAGGTTAAAAAGAAATAGATAGGATTTAGGGTGCACAATTTGTAAAAAATAAAAAGAATTTAAAATCTCAAACTTTTTCTTTACAGTGAAGAAAGCAGATGCAGGGGAGGATGGTTTGAAGTTGCCACCATGGTTCAGATTGGTGGTTGACATTTTCTTGATGAAGTGGTGAGATCATGTCGAGAAAGGGACTCTAGCTGAAGCTATAGACATGAAAACCATCTGCAAACACTGACCTTTCTCTATTTTTTGGCTATGTTCTAACTAAGCTATGTTTTACTTTTATTGTCTTATTAATTTACATAATCCTAAATCAAACATTTTATACCAATTTTTTTTGGGTTCACCGACTAATAATATTTTAGTTTTTTATATTCAAAATCCTTTAAAAAGAAAAAAAAATAATAAAAATTTGCTAAATTATATTATGTTTTTAATTAAAAGGTAAAACTACAAAAAGTAGTAGTTTCAACAAAAAATAAAATTTTAAAAATATTTTTAACGCCGTCAATGAAACACAAAACCCTAAAAAGAAAACTCTAATTTACACCAAGAAGTGTACACCAAAAAATGTACACCGAAAAGTGTCCACCAGGAAGTGTACACCAGAATGTACACCGTACTGTTTGGAGAATGAACAATAAGGAAAAAAATGACATATATCAGATTCAAAATGGTTTCTTTCTTTGGTTTCAATTGAAAAACTTACAAAAAACAGAGATTAGAGAGTCACTGAACTAATTACTAACACAATTAAAATAATCACTAAATCGAAGCTATAATATACACACTAAAGTGTACATGCTCCGGTGTACATGTTCAAGTTTACACTCTCCGGTATATGTTCGGGTGTACATGCTCTGGTATACACGCTCTTGTGTACATTCTCAAGTGTACATACATGCTCGAGTGTACACTAGGGTGTACATATCAGGTGTACACAATAGGTGTACAGTGTACACCCATGTGTATACCTGGTGTACATTCCGGATGTATACTCGGTGTACCAGTGGATGTACACTCGGTCTACACATGGATGTAAGCCATAAAGTACATTCGGTATACACCGAAATGTAGGTGTACACCAGTATGTACACCTATGACAACGAGTATACACTTCTGAGTATAACAATGTGATTATAATGTTTTTTTTTTAAATCCAAAAAAGTTACACATACGGTACTACTGAAACGAACTGCTTGCTTATATAAGCTTAAAAAATAATAATAACTTCAAAAATAACTTAACATTAAAATTTTTATTTCAATATATTATTATGTTTAAAAACATTAAATCCTTTCAATCACATGAGTCCATGAAACGATAATAGTAACAATACTTTTTTATTTAAAATATAATTAATATTTTAATTTGTGTAAAGACAAAGTTAACTGATGCTTTAAATTAGTAATCATTTACTGAGATGCACAATTTAGTGTTTACTAAGGTATACATTAGAGTATACGCCTCAGATGTACAGTATACACCCCGGTGTACACCTGCTGTACATTTTGGATATATACTCGGTGTACACGTAGATATACACTCAGTCTACATGTGGATATACATTTAGTCTACACATGGATGTACACCATAAACTACACTCGGTGTACACAGAGAGATGTCACCCACTAGCTTAACCCGACCATCTTACTCGCACCTTGAGTGATTTCGAACATGGCAAATATAATTGTATAAATATATTTGTTGAATTAGTTAATATTTGATAAAAATATTGCATGTGTTTGAATAATCTGTAAAATTATGTTTGTAAGAATATCAATAATAACATGTTTCATCGTATACTAAATATAACAATTATATTTTTATATATTTAGTGAGGATTTTGAAGAAATTGTTTTTTTTTTCTTTTGGATTAATATATAGTGTATATATACAAATTAATATAGATATATCATTATTCATCACATTGATAATTAAAATATAATTAATTTATTATTAAATTTCGTATTAAAATAAATTAAATTCATTTGTTTAAAAAATATAAATTAGTTGGTTAGCTCCTTAATTTTAGGCATGATGTATATTTAATATTAATTAAGTTAAATATAACTAATTCAAAGTTACAAATAATTATTTTTCAAAAATAAAAAGATCATATGATCATGTGGATTATAAATATATTAACAAAATTAGTTGATGTTATTTAACATTATTTTATTTTGTTATAATTTATTACAATTTATATATTACTTTTGGTTTATTTTGAATTAATTTTAACTTTAGTATTCACATTATACATTTAAATAAACATAGATTTTAAATCTTGATATGTTTTTACTTTATATCATAACTCTTAACTTGTTTAAAATTGTTTTTTTAATATATTATTTATGTGGAATGATAATAAAAACAAAAAAAGCAAAGTTAAGTATTTTTCAAATTTTTTTAAAACATAAAACGTTTCTTATATAAATATTTAATCAGCCAATTTTATTTTGCACATATGTAGGAATTGGTTGCATATCGAATAATATCTCATTATTAATAAATACTTGTTAGATTAAAAGCATATTATATGATAATAATTAATGTATTTATTTAATGATAATAATTAATGTATTTATTTAAGTTGGACTGTTATAATTTTTTTTGTAGTCTAAAACATAATCGATAAATATTGCTTATGTTTTAATAGTATTGATTGTTTATTTTTTTCTCATATTTTTATATATAATAAACATGTTTAAGATAATCATTCTTAAATAATATATCAACATCCAAGTTGTTAAAAAAAATCTAACATTCGAGGAACTTAAATTGCAATAAGGATTTGAGAAATTCCTTATGACCAATGCTACAAATTCAGAATATTGGATTGTAAGATTAAAATGTTTGGGGATGAGTAAAGAGGACGTTTCTGCACATTGTAAGGCTTTAGGACAAAAAAAAATATTTACAAAGGATGAAGGACAAGACTTGCAAAAAGCTAAGAATGGCCATTGGAGCTCACGGTGGAGATGGAAACTTGACGCCATGCCGACTCATGTCGTGGTGGCTCACAGAGATTCATGGTGAAGTGTGACGAGCTGAGACGGAGAGATCTGTACATGGACACGGTTCCGGTGACGTTGTGGCGAAGGAGAAGACGGGACGGAGGTATCAAGGACGGTGGTGATGAGTAATCTTGGGAGTCGCCGGAGGAGGAGACTGATGGTAAAATCGAACAACTGAAGAATTTCATCTTCCAAGATCTCTAATGATGTTTTCGAGATGCTCCAAGCAAATAAAATTTTCATTTTTTTCTTCAATAAAAGTATTGTTACGTTGACTGGAGACCCCAACTTACTAGCCACAATAGCCCTTTACTAACCCCAACCTTTATAGTTGTTTTTTTTTACAGAATGGCACAATTGCAAATTTCTTCATCTTCCTCATAAAGCTTTGAGTTTTCTGCAACCTTTTTATGAAAATGGTGTTTCACTAACAAATTAATGTATCATCTTCATCCCAGAAATCAAACGGAGTGGAGGAGGGATCCGAGTGAGGCTCGGGGTTTGATTCAGGGGTGAGATCGGAGGCAGAGTCGTCGGGAGATGATTGTGGATCGGGAAGTGACTGGGTGATAATTGGCGGAGGGATAAAGTGGTGGAGATCAGAGGAATCGTCCGAAACATCGTCGTCTTCAGCATCGAATCCTTAAGACTGGCCATTGTTGTTGCTGAGTTTTCGATCTGAGGAATGACGACGAGAGCTGAGGACGGCTAAGAGTTTATTTTCTCACACGTGTGGCCAAGCTCCAAAGTCTGCATAGAATAAGTTTTTGGGTTATTTTTTGTGAGTCACCAATGTAACTTAGGTGGGTCAAAGAATTTAGAGTTTATAGGTCAAAAGGCTAGAATTGCCATTAATTTTTTGTCTCTCTCCTAGGTGATTCATTTTTCCAATAAAAACTTCAGATGACCCTCTTAACCAATTAAAAACTAAAAGCGACCCTATGTCATAAGTCACCCGTATGTAACTGCCTAATTCGGTTATCAATGGCACCAGCCGCACCACTAATTAAAGTCGTTTTTGGGATTTTAATGGGTTGGGAAAAGGCTAATAACTAGACTAGGTAGTGGTTGGTTTCTACTTAAGAAAAAGCTGTTCTGAAAGTTTAGATAAGAGATAAATTCCTATCTAATGTGAAATATAATTATTTGGCAAAAACATGAAACTAGTCGTAGTACTTCCCAAATATAAAATCTACTATTGATAGTTCAAAGGTTGAAGTATTCACCCCTATAAAGATGTTGAGATGGAAGGTTTACTTTGGACTGCTTCATGTATGAAAGACATGAGAATAATTTCAGTACGTTTCGAAATAAACTGCTCGAACTTCGTGAATATAACTACGAATCCAACGGACTGACCAACATTTGCAGTAGAGATGGAAGAGGCCGAGAGATTACAAAAAGATTTCGAAGATGTGAATCTGGTTCATATTTTTCAGAGTCAGAATAGTTGAGGATATATCTTTTTCCATATAGATCAGATCCGAACAGACGGAAGAGCTCTTCGGAGAACTGACTTGTCTACTTCCACTTGATCTAACTTAGATGGATTGCATACATAAGAAAAAAGGAAGCTCGTGCAATTGCATTGTGATCAATCACGGTAGGGTATATCATGGTAGGTTACATACCTGAGAGATTAGTTGAATTTTGGTTGGATCCTTTGGTAATCTTTATATATAAAAGACACCATGAATCTCTCCTGTTGTGACAGTTAGGATGACACCTTGGAAATAGGGACTCTGAAAGCGTGACACG
This sequence comes from Erucastrum elatum, assembly GCA_900406325.1. NCBI lineage: Eukaryota > Viridiplantae > Streptophyta > Magnoliopsida > Brassicales > Brassicaceae > Erucastrum > Erucastrum elatum. Next base: position 3,845 of record OVBX01001168.1, on the reverse strand, counting down.
TAATACACGCAACGTTTCATTTAATCTTCATATTGGGCTTTCGTTTGATTCTCTCTTTCGGCCCAACGAGACCTTCCCTGCGCAAAGCCTAATCAGAAGTCTTTCTTCGTGTTCTTCATCTGTCTTAGAGCGGCGGCGAGACGATCCAGATTCTGTAACGTTATTTGTGATTCAGTCGTTTTAAATCGTCTTTATTTCCCATCTTCCTACGAATCTAACTTTTGCGCTGTTCGTCTGCTAGATCGTATATACATATGCTGCGATCTCACGATGCAAATCGCGCTGTTCGTCTCTCTCTCTCTCTCTCTCTTATGGGTTTTGAATTTCTTTTTTCATACTTACACCTTCGTTTGATCTACCCATTTGTTGTTCGCAGGAATCCATGATTGTAGCTTTATCCGTTCACAGGATCCATCAAGATCCAAACTGTCCATATTTATCGATAGAACCTATTACTTCCTATAAAAGTTAAGTTGATCTAATCTCTCCATCAGATTTTCGAACAGATGAGTCTGTCTTTTTTAAAATATAGTTGATGTTTTCAGTCTTATCGAGACGTGTATTATATGTTTTCAGGCTATCACTCTCTTAGGCCCATTTTTTTTTTTTAGGTTTGGTGAATCTTCCTCACCACATCTGCTGGTTAAGCACCTTGACTCTTCGGAGCTCCAAACCTTCCAGTAATGTCTGCGTCCGTAATAACTACAAAGGTAAGCTTTTTTCTCTCCTCTAATTTTTTTTTTTGATTAAAAGTATCCTTGGTTTTTTCTCTGTCATGGAAAATGGGTTTGATTGAAAATCAATTTTTTTTGTGGAATCATCTCTGGTTAATCAGGTACAAGGAAGCTTGATCATGGATTCTGAAACTTCTTAAGAGTTCGCTCCGTTGCTTAGTACATACCCTGACAAGCGTTTCTGGAGCAGGTTTCGTCAGTGTTTCTTCTTGAAAAAAAACAAAGGTCACAAACGATTCTGGGAGAATCAAATTGAGTAACGAGAATGAAGAACGATTCGGTGCTTAAGTTATCTAATATCTGATTTTATTATAAAACATAAAACATATATAAAGATACT
>OVBX01001167.1:4380-25230 GCA_900406325.1 Erucastrum elatum | reverse complement strand
TTTTTTTTGTCCTTTCCTTTTTTGATTTTCTTTCTTTTTCAGTTATTTTTCACAATGGCGTTTTCAGTTATTTGGGTCTTTAGCCTCTACTAATGGGCCTACTTTGGAAAAGTGAACGGTCGATTACATGAATTAGGCATGACTGAACATAACAAGTATTTCTCAGACCACACATGAAAGAATATTAGCACACTACTTATCATATGTGGGTTACTTCAGCAATGATAAGATACCGACAACCAATAATACCTATCATGTTTCCCCATCAAAATAAATAAAAATAGAATAGGATCATTTATCTGTTGTGTGTGAAACCAACAAAGTCCTCTCTTCCCAACCATTTTTTCACTTAAACCAATGGTTTATTTCTTCTCTGCTAATTACATACTTTGATTATATAGCTCAATATATTTGTTGAGCAAATTCTCCCTTAACAAAATGGTGGAAAAATCAAATGATACTGCATTTCAGCGTTATGTTTTAAAATTGTTTCAAACCAAAGTAGTTTATTGTTGTCAGAAAAAAAAAGCCTAAAGCAACACCTCAATTTTAATATATCATTAATATCATCTGTTCTAATAAACGACATGAAATGAAAAGAGAAGATAAATCTAGATAGTCAACTCTCAACTGAGTAAAGTATTTTATGTGTATATTTCTAAACATTTTTTTCCTGAAACACTTTTCTAAAACATCTAGAACAAAGAAGCTGTGCTTATTTTATAAAACACCAAACGTACAATCATTTGATGGCAATGCAAAAATGTCGGGTTTTATGTTTTACGGATATGGATTAGTATTGCAACAGATAAATAACAGGGGAGAATACTTTGTCAAATAATAAAAAGGATAATGATTTTTGAGTTTTAAGTTCTTTTTTAATAGAAATTGGCATGACAACAAACAATTAACGAGAACTACCGTGACATAGATAGTCACAATATGAGCCGCCGGTGAGCTGCGGAAAGCGTCACTGTACAAAGAAATCGCCTTCGTCGTCGCTTTTTTGGAGAGAGAAACTAGCCGCTATCTTCACAATATAGTGAATGGCATCTGGAGCAAGAAGTACCATGACATAGCAATATCTAAAATGGAAGGGTTCGCTTTCTTATTCCGGATTCTAAATGCAGCGACGAGGGACTGGGTCATAAAGCAGCGTCTATGGCAGATTGAAAGACAAATCATGTTTGTAGATAAGTGGGAACCAGGTGTGGTTCCTTCCAAGCCGGAACTTACATCAGCCCCCATCTGGTTAGAACTGCGTCAAGTTCCACTACAATTCTTCAATGAAGATGGGTTGGAACGGATAGCAGGTTTGGTGGGTCACCCTCAATACCTGCACCCTGTGACTGCAAACAAGACAAATCTTGAAGTTGCAAAGGTTTTCACGATCATTGATCCTAGGAAGCCTCTTCCAGAAGCCGTAAATGTTCAGTTTCAATCAGGAGAAATAAGTAGGGTCTTGGTTTCAAGCCCGTGGATGCCTCCGGTTTGTGGTATTTGCAAGGAGATAGGACACGTTGATAAGAGATGCCCCTCAGTTGTCAAATCTTGCTCCCACTGCAACTCTGCTTCACACGTCCTCGCGAACTGCCCTCAGAAACAGAGGAACGACCCTACCAAAAGGAAGACAAGGAGAAGTAGATCGAGAGGTAAACAAATATGAAGAGAGGTGAACCGCTCTGCAACCACACAAGAGGTTGTAGAAAAGACTCCTGTTGGAAATACTGGTCTACAGCACACTGAGATAGTCAAACAATCAAACCTTGGTAACCAGAAAGATGTCGAGAAGGGTGGAACTAGTGAAGCACCTGAATATCTCAAGTTTACAAGACCGAGCAGTGGTTTTGGAACCTCCAGAACTTCAAAGTCAGAGCTCCCGTCCGACTCCTCCGATGTCGAAACTTCTGATTCTGATCTTGAGGAAGGAGAGTTCAGTAAGCATGAACTGGACTTTCAGCTGGTTAAAAATAAGAAACATTTCTCAGGTCTAAAAGGTAACAGGGGCAGGGGCTCCAAAATCAACTAATTTTATGTCGACTGACATTTTTTGTTGGAATGTGCGTGGTCTTAATATATATAACCATCGCAGCGGATTAAGAAAATGGTATCGGAAAACTAAACCTCTTTTTGGCGGAATCCTTGAGACTCATGTGAAGCAGCTCAAGATGAATAAGTTTATTTCTCAGCTTTTTCCGGGTTGGTCGGCTGAAGAAAACTATGGTTTCCCACCCATTGGCAAAATTTGGGTGGTGTGGCATCCATCTCTACTGGTTACTGTCGTCTCAAAATCCCTTCAAATGAGCACGGTTGAGGTCTCTTGGCCCACCTCGACTCAGTGTAAAATCTCTATATCTACGGTTTACGCCTCAAATTCCCCAGCTGAGCGCTCTCTTCTCTGGTCGGAAATCTCTTCGTTAGCTACTTCTCACGGTATGGCTAATAAACCTTGGTTAATCATTGGTGACTTCAACCAAACCCGTGACCCAGCTGAGCACTCTAAGCCTCCAACGTTAAACTTGGATAAAAAGTGTAGAGATTTTAACGATTGTCTGATTAATGCTGGTGTGGATGATCTAAACTTCCGAGGTACTACCTTTACCTGGTGGAATAAGCGTAAAGCAGCTCCTCTGGCAAAGAAGCTGGATAGGAGCCTAGTTAATGGTGAATGGTACTCTGTTTTCCCTTCGTCTGTTGCGTTTGTTGGAAAGCCGGACTTCTCGGATCATGCCGTCATCACAATTTCCCTTGATCCACAGCAGGAAAGGACTAAGAAACCTTTCAGATTCTACAACTTCATCACTCGGAACCCTGACTACCTCGACATGATCTGTGTGAGATGGTACTCTTTCAACGTGGTGGGTTCAGCAATGTTCAGGCTGTCACGTAAATTAAAGCTCTTAAAGAAAGATATTATAGACTTCAGCAGTAAAAATTACTCTGGAATCGAGAAACTAACGGCACAAGCACATGAAAACCTCCTAAATGCTCAGGTAGCCATGTTCACTCTTCCATCCACTTCAAATGCCTCAAATGAGATTCAGGCGCTTCAAAAATGGGAACAGCTATCGGCAGCCGAGACGTCGTTCTTCTTTCAGAGGTCTCACATCAACTGGCTCGACTGTGGAGATGGAAACTCAAGACTCTTTCACAGATATGCTTCAACAAGGCAAGCCATGAATCACATCCATTTCTTGTTCTCGCCCTCTGGTGATAAAGTTGATTCTCAGAAAGGAATTCAAGAGCTGTGCATCAACTACTTTACTGACCTCCTTGGAAGCCCAGTATCTTTGCCTCTGTTCGAGCAGAGTGATCTAGACCTCTTGTTTGACTTTAAATGCTCTGCTGACCAGATTGAGAGTTTTGGGAAGGATTTCACTGCTTCAGAGATTAAAGGCGCTTTCTTCTCCCTACCAAAAAATAAATCATGTGGTCCAGATGGTTATTCAGCTGAATTCTTCACATCAGTGTGGTCTGTTATTGGTCCTGAAGTCATTGATGCGATCATGGAGTTCTTCCGCTCAGGGGAGCTTCTCAAGCAATGGAACGCTGCAACCTTGGTTCTTATCCCAAAGATATCAAATGCGTCGCTCACCACAGACTTTAGGCCAATATCCTGCTTTAACACGGTTTATAAAGTCATCTCCAGGCTTTTGGCTTCTCGTCTCAAGGATATTCTGCCTCTGATGGTTTCGAAGTCACAGTCAGCTTTTCTTCCTGGTCGTCTTCTTGCGGAAAACGTCTTACTAGCCACTGATCTTGTAAATGGGTACAACACAGCAACCATCTCTCCTAGAGGTATGTTGAAAGTTGACTTAAGGAAAACCTTTGATTATGTGAGGTGGGACTTCATTCTAGCTACTTTGCGTGCTATCAAAGTTCCAGAAAGATTCATCTCCCTGATTTCAAAATGCATCTCTACGGCTTCATTCTCAATCGCAGTAAATGGTGTCTCAGGAGGCTTCTTCAAAAGTACCACAGGGATCCGTCAAGGAGACCATTTATCACCTTACCTATTTTTTCTCGCCATGGAGTGTCTCTCCCGTCTGCTCTTGTCTCGTTACGATGCAGGAAACATTGGATATCACCCGCAAACAGAGCACCTGAAGATATCACACCTTATGTTCGCTGACGATGTTATGGTATTCTTTGATGGAACTAATAACAGCTTACATGAGATTAGTGAGTGCCTCGACGACTTTGCTTCCTGGTCGGGTCTTCATATTAATTCAACAAAAAGAGAGATTTTCACTGCGGGATTGGACCAACGTGAAACCAACGCCATTGCTCGCTATGGTTTCACTTCTGGTACACTTCCCATCCGATATCTTGGTTTGCCTTTGATGAGTAGGAAACTTCACATATCGGAGTACTCGCCTGTTAACAAAAATCACAGCAACTTTCAAATCATGGTCAGTCAAGCTCTTATCGTTTGCAGGCAGACTACAGTTACTCAAGACGGTTATCTTTGGTACAGTCTCCTTCTGGTTATCCTCGTTTATCCTTCCCAAAGGCTGTATTAAGAGCATCGAATCACTCTGCTCTCGTTTCCTCTGGTCGGGTAACATCGAAAAAAGGCATTGCTAAAGTGGCTTGGAATGTGGTTTGTCTCCCCAAAGAAGAAGGTGGCTTGGGGCTGAGAAATTTGTCAGTTTGGAACCAAGTGTTGTGCCTCAAATTTATTTGGCTTCTACTTTCTAAATCTCCATCACTATGGGTCGAATGGCATCAGTACACTCACCTTCAGGACAAATCTTTCTGGACCATCGAGGCTTCAGTAACCGATGCATGGATGTGGAGGAAGCTGCTACAACTCAGACCCCTTGCGCTGAATTTTTGTAAGATGAATCTAGGTGATGGAAAGACTTGTAGCTTTTGGTTTGATGTCTGGACCCCTTTTGGCCAAATGATCACTCATATTGGAGAAGCGGGTCCAAGAGCACTAAGAACGAGAAAGAATGCTATGGTAACTGATGTAATCAGAGAAACGGTGTGGTCGCTTCCACACCCCCGATCCCAAAAGGAAGTTACTCTCCATTCTTTTATAACTACCATTCCTCTGCCTCTTTTAGATGGGGTGCCTGATAAGTATGAATGGATTGCTGGTGATAATTCTTGTTTAAATTTCAGATCCTCAACCACATGGGAGTTCTTAAGACCGAGGGAGGAGACTAAAGACTGGTCTGATGTAGTGTGGTTCAAAGGAGGAATTCCTAAGCATTCATTCACTATGTGGGTAGCAAACTATGATAGATTGCCAACAAGGTCAAGATTAGCCTCTTGGGGAATGCCGGTTTCGCCACTATGCCCATTCTGCTCTGCTCACGTTGAAAACAGAGACCATGTGTTCTTGTCTTGTGGCTATAGCTCCAACGTATGGAAGGAAGTCATTCAAAGATGCGGTTCCGCGCGAACAATTCTCACGTCATGGTCCGAGCTACTGTCCTGGATTAGATCAGCCCCTTCACGGAAGCTTCTACTCCTGAGGAAGCTTGCAACTCAAGCCACCATCTTTCATCTTTGGAAACAAAGAAACAACCTTATTCATAACCAAATTTCTCTCTCAGCAGCGACTATTTTTCTGGGATTGAAAAGGAAATGAAGAATATTATATCAGCCAGAAGATCAAGAAAGGGATTCAGATCCTTTATGATTCTAGGGTTGCGTTAACTCATTTGCTCTACTCTCTTTGATCCATCTTGTTTTTTAACTTCTTTTTTGCCAAGATGGCTCAGACCTAGGTCTTGTATAAAAACCTTTGATCATCTATGATATTTACAGTTTAGCAAAAAAAACAAACAATTAACGAGAAGTCAGCAGAGTTACATTGTCAGTTTTTTTTAATAAGAAAAGCAGGGTCGCGGATTAGCGATTCTTACGGACGTTGTGGCAAGAAAATCAGGGTCGCAGCATCTGGATTTGATGTGATTTGTTTTTACAACTTTAGAATTTTTTTATATTATTTTTACGGATCTAGGTAGATATTCGAAAATCATAGATCTGGATATTAAAATCCACGGATCCGAAAAATTCATATCTAAAATACTCTAACATTTTGGATCGTCCCATTCATAGTTAAAATTTACATATAAATATAGAAATAATATTTTATGTGTCAACAAGATAAATCTAAATATCTTCTTTTGAAAAGAATAAATCTAGATATTAAACTGAGTAAAATATCTTATTTGTGTATATTTCTAAACATCTATACAAAAATTTGCATATGTTACAAAACTTTAAAAGTACAGTGACCTAATGTTATTGCAAAAATATCGGTTTTTATGTAACAGATTCAAATCTGACATGGTATAGAAATGATTTTTTATACTCTAGAACACTTTTTGTCTTTGGAATTACACCATCAGACATTTTCCATTTGGGGAACACATTATGTCTGTAAAGTCTTATTTGCCTTCAAACTAGACTACACAAGACTTACCTAACTAAAACGAAACTAACCACGATTCAGCATTTTTTATTTTTTAAATTCTTGTTGGACAAAACAAAAAACTCGTCTTCTCTCTTTGCATATATTTTCTCCAGTTAAAAAAACCATAGTTCTCTCGATCTGAAATCGATGGGAATTGCGAAAATATCCCGTAATCGATGACAGCTATTCTCCATCTCTCTCCCTGTTCTTCCAAAGTTCAGTGATTAAACTTCATCTTTTACTACTTCTTCCTCTTCTATGATTTCTTCTTCCCCTTCTCCGCTGACTCGTTCTCTCCTGCATCAATATAATTTTTATTTTTTCTTTGCAACAAGAACGTGGACGATCGTGCTTAGACTGCACCACGAGATATACCGTCCAAGTCGCCTCCTCTCCGTCCTCGCTCATCTCAGTGAAGTTTTGTTGTGAAGATGCGGTGGTTCAATCTCAGAGTCGCCATTGAAAAAAGCTCGATTGCATCTGCAATCAAGAATCATACATTTGCACATGTGGTCCTTGTATTTATGTAAGTTTTTGAGTTTGTCCCCAAACTTTTCAAATTTTCAGATTTTTATTTGAATTAGTCCCAAAGTTTATAATTATACACTCCAGCCCTCATTTATGTTCCTCACGTACAAAAGATGCAAATCTAATGTATTCCTTGTCCATATGTTTTATGTATTGTACAATTTTTAAGTTTTAATATTAAAGATCTACTAATCTTTAGTTAATTAAATAATTTATGAAGTTTTGAATATTATACGAATTTGTTTTAATTAACTAAATACTTATTTTGTGGACTGTGTACAAGTAAAATATGGATATGAATTTTGTTAATACAAGAAATGTGGATATGAATTTTGTTTATAATATAATATATGTATAAAATGATTTTTTATCAAATATACATACATTAATATATTATTAATTATTGTAAAATGTAACTGTTTGGTATATGTTTTGTGGACACCTAGAATGTGGATAAAGATTTTGTCAGTCAAAAATATGTGGATGCGAAAGTTGTGTACGTCCACACTTTTGTGACTTGTGTCTAATCTTTTTGTTGTGTGGGAATTGAGCTTTCTTTTAAATCTAACATAGTTTAAGCTTTGCAGTTTCAGGTAGGAAGTTCCTGGACAACATTACATGGCATACATAACGATGGCATACATAACGTGATATAAACCATCCACATCCACATCTTTCTAATCTACAAACATATGTATCCACATTTTATCTGTCTATAGTTATATCATCTACAATTATGTAATGCAGTCAAATTTTATTTGTGGATACTGATATTTTTTTCTTTGATATACACCATCTCATCTACAAATATGTAATTCATTCAAATTTTGTTCGTGGATACTACTATTTTTGTATATAAATTATATCGTCCACAATACATTATCCATGAAACTTTTTCCACTTAATTTAATTTTAAAATATACAAATAAATATATACAAAATGGATCTCAAAACATAGAAGAAAAAAGATGACAATTTATTATATATATTATATATCGATTTTATATATTATATTATGAATTAATAGCAAACAAAACATGGTTGTGCTAAAAAAACAAAAAAAAAATATTAGAAACAAAAGAAAAACCATAATGGTTAGATCTTGTTTTCTCTTTTCAATCAAGTGGCAAGACGTGTACGTCGATTTCGTTTGTCTCCACAAAGCTAACATATTTTTTTATTATTAAAACAAATTCACCTCTTCCAAAATCGAAGTAGAACAAAAGGTATATAAGTACAAACACATAGAAAAAAAAAGGAAAAGGTGTCTTTCAAGGCAATGTGTCTCTCAAGGCAATGTGTCTAATGGTGTTAAAAAAAAGAAAAAAATGTCTGATTTGTAATCAACTCTATAGAAATCTGATATGGATTCAAATCTGATATTGCACCAGATAACTGAAGGATAACGACTTCTGAGGATCTTTGTATAGAATTATACGTGACAGCAACCCTACATTTGAAAAATGTTAACAGAGGATGTCAGAAAATTAGGTGTCTATAGAGTAACATTCTCGGTTTTATTTTTTAATACGAAAAGCAGGGTCACGGAACATTCGTATGAACTTAGGCTGTTAGGCACGTTAAAACTTACATATGAATTTTTTTTTGTGGCACAAACTTACATATGAATATAAAAGAAATATTTTTAATATTTTTCGTGTCCACGTTTACGAAGTTGGACAAAATCATATATTGGTTGATAAAAAGAGGCAACCCGAAAGGACAGTCAAAAGCCATACTTTGCTACGCTCAAACCTTTCGAGGGGTTTCTTGCATCATCCATGGATTTGGAAGTTGGTCAGATATAATTTCAAACCATGCCTGCTATAATGACTAATCCCAAACATAATCTTGAATAACATACGTATAAACGGAATTGATTTCAACTTATGTCTCTTTATTTTAAGCAGTTAATCTGTTCCATCGAAACATCTCTTTCATTCTTTTTTCTTCAACTTCCATTATATAAAATCCAAGCTCAATAGTAGGAAAAGAAAAAAGACTCCGTGCTGTTGTTTGGCCAGACCAAGTTGAACATGTCAATTAGATTTTTTCTTCTTTTTATTTTTCGATCAAATGTCAATTAGATTTAATTGGTTAACTTAGAGTTGAACTAGTTGTCGGTTTGAGTTTCGGTTCAAATGGCCATAATTATGCAAGAATGTAAAGTAAAAATATTTAGATTGTTTTTTTTTTGAAACCATACTTAAATATCCAGTGTATTCACAAACTTCGAACTATTTTTCCAAGTATGGGGAAGCATGTAAAGCACATTATTTATGCCATGGGCCAATCTTGCTGCTAATTAAATAATCTATTGAACCGTTAATGTGGGGAGATATTTTAAAACATATCGACAATTCTATTTTTCTAAATAGTAATTTATAATGCTGGAATCTTTGTTTTTTAACTTATAAAATGTTTTGATTTTCAAATCATAATACAAACTCAAACAAACGAAACCTATGACTGTATAAATAATATTTGCAGTACATTTTTTATCATCTCAACGAATAGAGAATCGCTAAAAACAATCGAACATTAACAAAAAAATAAAATAATAACTAACTTATGTTTTAAGACATGGATATATCTGAATATTAAAATTTGCTGTCAGACTTTATAGGTTCTAGTTTGATTGGTAACGTTTGACCGGCGCAGCTGCACTGCTCTGTGTCACACACTCACAGACCTCATCGCTTTACCTTTTTCTTACGCTCGCATATACTTAAGAGTTGTCTCTTATCCTTTTTTTTTACATGCAGGAAGCTAGTCAATGATCTGAATTTTTGTTTTCCACCTTTGACACATTTATAAATGCATGATTGTCCCTTGAGACTTAAAAAATTAAAACCAAGGGTACGATGAAATTCTCAAACGTTCATTCACATTCAGAGATATCTAAAACACATAAAAATATATATAAAGATGAGTTCTAAGAAAAACATCAACATCTATATATATAAATAAGTATATAACTTATATGGGATGCGGCGGATGCCACTGGAGGCTATAAATACAAATCTCCAGCGTATTGCTGATACATAACATTCGGTATTGCATTTGAGTAAACCAGCCAATCTAATTCTCCTTGCCCACATTCAAACTACAGCTTAATCAACATGAAAAAGAACAATAGTAAAATCTCAGCAAAGGATACCTTATCTGATAATAACCAAGTGTTCATCAACTTCAGGGGAGAGGAGCTACGCTACAGCTTTGTAAGCCATCTTGTTGATGCATTTAAAAGACATGGAATCAACTTCTTCATAGACAAAGATGAACAGAAGGGGAAAGACCGGAAACATCTCTTTGCAAGGATCAAGCAGTCGAGGATGGCTCTGACTATATTCTCAGAAAGGTACGCAGAGTCACGCTGGTGCCTGAACGAGCTAGCAAAAATACAAAGAAGAGCCGATAAACGAAAACTACAAGTGATACCCATCTTCTTCAAGGTGAAGGCCGCATCCGTGAGATACCAAAAGGCTGAGTTCGGTCGCAACTTCTGGAGGTTAGCTAGGACTTCAAGTGGGGATCAGATCATGAAATGGAAGAAAGCTTTAAAGTCTGTTTCTGACAAGATGGGCTTGTCCTTGGGCGACAAAAGGTACCTTACTGATCATTCTTATAAAAAAGGTTTTCAGGTTTCTTCGTTGTTTTCCTTTCTGTTAAAAGTCATGCGCCTCTGAACCAGTTACCTGCCATGACAAGAAAAGTAAACCTGGTTATTGTAACAGAACAAACTCGTTCATCGTGACTGTAGCAGTCCAATGTCCGAAGAGTCGTCATAAACTCATAATTCATATAAATGTTCAGTTGATGTTATGCCTCAATTTTACTTATAACTCTAGAATAAAATCTTCACTGGTGTTACAAAAAAAAACTATAAAATCTTCACTGATTCACGAACTTTCACCTTTGTTAATATCATTTCCTTCAGTGAAACTCTGTAAGCAAAACTACTTAACTTACTTTTGCAGCTCCGAGGCGGATTTTATAAAGGAGATTGTTAAAGAGGTTAAAAGAGTTTTCGAGGTTAAGAAAACGGAAGACCATTCCTTCAGTCTTCCCCATAACAACAGGATTCATATCCAATCAAAATAATGTATAATGAATAAAGTTGATTTTTCCATTTCCATATATGGTGTATCAAATACCTTGGACTTTCGTGTTGATATTGGTTTACTACATTTCAGTAAATGATCATGCATTTTGTTACCGTAATAAAACATTTTATCAAGGAATAAAACTATTTGAATGTGAATGTTTCCAAAAGCCTACCCAAAAGACAACGAAAAGATTAGTATCTTCTAAATGAAAGAGAAGGTCAGCTCTGGCCATGTAGTTTTTCACCATCAACAAATAACAAATAGCAATCTTTTAACAATACTAGTCTCGTCTTGTGACTTGCATATGATAGTCATGAAGGGCTCAAACTAAACATTCCTAAAATACAAACTAAAAAATAAAATATATGTGAAGTAGAAATCAGAGAGAAGGCTTTTATAATACCTTTATCACAACGCAGCAAAAGATTAGAGGGCTTCCGTTGTGTCCACACTGTTCCTGCGAGGAAAGAGGACGACCAAAATTACTTGCAGAGATCTTGGATAAACTAGAAGAATCCATAATATCAAACTGGAAGCGGAGTTTTGGTGTGGCCATAATGGCCTTTTAAAAGTTGTATGTTTCGAAAGATAAACTGGACGCATTAGTTTTTCATGCAGTTCAGCTCACTACAAATGCATCCAAATATGTAGAATAAATAGGATTCAAACATACAAATAAAACACCCAATACTCCAGCAAATTAGGGAACAATACCTAGTTCAGAAGATTAAAAATAGACAAATCGCCTGCACCCATAAATACTGATAGGCAACGTAAAAAAACACCGAGAAACTGAATTCAAGGAGACTATTAGAGTCAAAGTTATCTCCGGATATTACCTATGCTGAAGAAAACACCCCTATAGTGATTAATATAAAAGTTTAGCTCGTATATCCAGGAACAAACCTTTAGGTTTTTTATCTGTTTCGGTGCTCTTTTGAAGCTCTATAGAGCTCACTGACAATTGACTTGTAAGAGGCCAAGTCAGCTACAGTCCCTATCTCTGGTTTCCGTATATAATGCTTCGATGAATTTACATGTCTATGGTGACCTTCCAATAGGATGTTGTATGTGATGTCGTCCGGAACAGCCCCTATATTAAGCATGGCATCTAGCAACACCTCAGCATTCTTCATCTGTCCCAATTTGCATAGTCCATTCAGCAAAACATTATACGTCACAACACTAGGAACATGCCCATCGCTCTGCATCTCCTTAAGCAATCTGAAACCGGTTTGAACATCACCTTTCTTACAGAATGCATCCATCATCATTGTATAGATGACATCATCTGGCTTCATACCAGCTCTCAACATCTCCCTCAAAGCTCTCTCAGCATCAACGACCCTTCCTTCTTTGCACATTCCACAAATAAGAGCTGAAAACGCCACCCTATCGAGCTCAATCCCATTCTGATCCATTTTCTTCCTTATCTCCAGCGCTGCATCTACATCTCCTCCTCTACAAAACCCATCTATAAGAGTTGTGTACGTAACTTTGTCAGGCCTTAGACCTCTGTGAATCATTCCATCAACAACGTTGCTTGCAGCCACCAAATCCCCGTTCTTGCAAAAGCCGTTAACCAAAGTATTATACAGAACAATATCAGGCTGAAGACCTCTACTTAACATCTTCTGGTAACTTTCTTTCATCAAATCAATCCGTCCATTTCTACTATGACCATGAATCAAAGTAGTGAAAATAACATCATTCGGAATCAACCCTCTCTCACACATCTCGTCAAACAACCCATGTGCTCCATCCATTCTGTTCTCCTTACACAACGCATTAATCAAAGCACTATACGTGAAAATATCAGCCCGTGTTCTGCTCTTCTCCATACGCTCTTTGAGCCTAAACCCTTCATCCAAGTTTCCGGCTTTACAGTACCCATTAATCAAAGTGTTGAAACTAACCACCGTGGGCCACAAACTCCTCTTGGTAATTTCGTCGAACACTTTCTGCGCATCACACATTTTCCCTTCTTTACAAAACTTGTTCATCAAGATATTGAAAACGTAGACGTTCGAGGGATAACCAGCATCCAAAATCTCCATATAGAATCCCCAAACAGTCTCGGTTGGATTCACCTTCATCATCCGATCAAGCAGGTTCCCACATCCACGAATCGGAACTGTAAACTTATGCTTACGAGATAGCCTGAAGCACTGAATAGCATCGGGTACGAATCCTGCGTTAGTGTACGCGATCATCAAAGCATCAATAAGGAAATCGCTTCCTCTCGTTTCTAACGCAGAAGTGAAGACGGAAGAAGCAGAGTTTTTCCCTTTCCGAGAGACGACGAGCGTGACGAGAGACTGTGCTTCGTCAAACATTTTGTGGAGAGCGAGAAAACGAGCCATGGCGAAGTAGGAGTCGATTGTAAACCGGAATCCAGGCTGGGATGAGATGAATTTGAAGAAAGCGAAGATGGAATGGTGAGGGAGGGAGAGAGGGTTGCTGTTGATGAGATCGACGACATGAGTAACGCTGAGAGAGGGCAGGAGGTTCCTGATGGAAGGGGATGAAGTAAAGGAAGAGTTTGAATCTCTGATGGCGACTGAGAGTTTGACGAGAACTGGGTCATTTTCGTCGTCTGGTTGTGGAGTAGAGATAGATTCTGGAGAGTACCATGTCGATAAGAGAGACGATGTTCGAGAAAAGGTTTGTGGGTGAGATCGAGAGACTGTGCTTCTTAGAATTTTGATTCTGAACATCTCTCTCTTCTGCGCTGACTATTGTGGAGACTTGGAGAAAATTTGAATGAAAAACACTGGGAGTAGGAGGAAGATAAACCGCGACATAAGCCGGTTTTTATGTAACCGGGTTACCGATAACCCGGTCCGCTGCCGATTATGTACAGTTTCCGGTTTACTGTGTTGATTTACAATTAACTATGTGAAATGATTAGTGGAACACTGATACTTTGGCATCTGCCTTACCAAACCCAGCTGATGTTGTCGCGGGCCATTACGAGCCGATGATTAATCTTAAGCTAATTGGTTGGAAAATGAACATTCATATATTGGCAGACACAATCAATAACAAAATTTCTGCTGTTTAAAATCACACTCAGAATTAAGTCGATACAAAACATATGACGGAAAGCTCCAAAACACTTGGGGAAAGAAAGAAAGTAGAAAACTAATAGCCTCCCTTGAGATCGTTGACGACGTCGTAGGGGATTGGGGTGACGGTCTCCAAGGTCATACCCTCAACCATGAATCCTGGTTTAGGGCCTTTAGGCTGTCTCTTGGTGCTTATTGTCTCACCTTTGGCTTTGGCTGCAGCCTTGAGCTCATCGTTCTTCTTCTTCCTCAGCTTGAACTCCTCTGCACACCTAGACTGCTGCACGTGCTCCACACGCACATGAAGCCTCTTCCTAATGATCCTGTTACCGATCTGAAACACACCCAACAAGCATACATATGTCAGGCAATCATACTAGCCACCAAGTAGAAACTAAAACAAAACCGAGCATGCATACTAATGTAACAGGATCAACATACTGTAACTCACAACAAGATATGATTTGCAAAACAGCATGTGCTATATTGTCAATAGTATTATTCGAATTACCACATACAATCGGTTGCGACAGAGAGGTTACATAAATGTATGTGATTAATTTGAACTCAACACAGACAATCAGTGAGTTGAACGTATGGGACTGATTTGAAACTGTGAATGTTCCTAGAGAAGACTTAAGTAACCACTTTCCAAATCTGAAGGCAAGCTACAGCATAGTAAAAAACTAGTTCTAGCACAAAAAAACATAAAACCACATCAACAAAATAAAACCTTTGAGACAGAAACTCAAAACCTAAACCAAGTAACTGCACATTTCATCATAAAATCAACAGATTTGACTAACTAAGATAGCACAATAAGCTAAAAGCAATGAGAGATTGTTCAGACCTGTTTGTTCACTTCGACACCGACGGCGCGTTTGGTGACGTTCCAGACACGACCGGTACGACCATGGTAGAACTTGTGAGGCATTCCCTTGTGGATCGCTCCGTTCACCTTCACATCGACGTAATCGCCGACCTTGAATGTCCTGAGGTATGTCGACAATGGGATTGTACCCTTCTTCCTGAACCCCCTCGCGAACAGATCCCTCGTCCTCGCGCGAACTCCATGTCCTGCCGGCATTTTTCCTCGTCTCGGGTGGAATGCGACAAGTGAAAACCTAAAATCGCAGAAGCAGCAAAATGAGAGGCAACTATTACTACCTCTTCTGAAATTAGGGTTTCTTCTCTTAACGGGCCTTATGGGTCAGAAAGGTGGGTTATTTGATCCATTTGATTTTAAAACGATTCTTATTAATTAAAATAAAGACCCTGGTTTTTAACTTTTATATGGTTTAGCTCCAAACTAACATAAATTTAAAAAGTACACCCAAGCTATGAGTTCTGAAGTATCATCTCTCTCCTAAAGCAGTGTGGTTCTAGAGATGGTGGTCTTCTATTCATGACCAAAGTAGATTCAGGTATCTTAATACTAAAACAAAGAAACACTGTTGTAATGATCCTGTATAAATCAACAGACCAAAATGGGTTTCCAATTTTCCGTTCAACCTGTCCACACCAATTATAAATTACAGAGTGGCTACATAAACAACTACACGCACAAAGACAGCTATGCTTGGCTTGCTTCTGTCTCCACACTCACAAATGCTGCCTCCTCAAACCCGTTCATGCACGAAGAAGGTTCAGGATTTATCAATGTCTCAGCATCCTCTGGCTGTTCGTTTTGACAATGCTCAGTAGGTTGAGTAGGAATGGCACTATCTTCAAGATCCTTAGCGACTTTGCGCTTTCCTTTCCGAGCCTTCTTCTTGAACTGAGCCTTCCTGGCTTTTGGAGTCTTGATGATGGTTTCTTTCACTGGGCTTGTTACCTCTACTGTCTTCTTTTCACAAGGAAGTACTGTAAGCTGAGTGCTGTAGTTGTTGGCAAGGTTGATTTTAGATTCTGACTGGATCGCTATAAGAGCCGTTCTCCCAGCACTTATCTCAGCCTCTTTTTTAGTCTTTGTTGCAGCTCCTGTGTACTTAATGCCACCGAGATCTACAGTGCATGTGAACTGCGGAGCTCTCCCGGGAGTCTCGCTCTTTTGGCACTGATACAATGGAATCGCGTAGTTCATCTTTTGAGCGTACTCTTGAAGAAGATTCTTGCATAACCCCATTTCGTGCTGCGTTAAGAGGCCATTCAAAAAGTTAGCCAAATGCAACATAGCATATACAAAACCGGTAAACTCCATCTCTACTCAATTCACCAAAGAGACTAATCAACAGAAGAGAGTTGCTTAACATGTGGAATCTTTAAACTCTCGAATCTAGATCACTGCCCAAACCAAGACCCTTCAACTCATACAATAACCCCTAGGCTATAGGAATTCACTAGAGTTAACAATAAGAACCCAAAGCATAAGAAAGATGAGGTGCTTACAACAGGTAGCGAAACACATTGGGTAAGGTCACTGGATTTTGCTAATTCCTGGAGAGCAACCTCGGCAGCTGATTGCTCTGCGGCCTTACGATTGAAGAAGCCAGGCAAGGAATCATATCTGACATCATCGACTATAACTGTAGACTGAAAGACAGGTTTGTGGGAAGGGCCTTCTTTGATAGTCTCGTAGATAGGCGTTGGCAGCTTGTATTTCTGAGCATATTCCTGCAACCGGCTTTTGAACACATAGCAACTAGAAACACCTGACAAGGGAAAAAAAAGCTTCAAAATGAGGAGAAAGTTTACAGTCTGACTCTGACTAGTAAAGACGAAACTGAAACAGAAATGAAAAGGTTAGGATGTTGTTATCCATTACAGCCATAAGTTAAAAGGGACACAACAGGGGAAGAGAAGTGAAGGAGTCTTAAAATTGCAAATGTAAAAGGCAAACATAAAGGAGAGGACTTTCTCCAACAAAGTAAATGTAAAAGCAAGCATAAAGCCGAAGTGATTTGTCATAAACTACATAAATCGCAACCTAGCTTCTCAAAACGGTAAACTGTCACAATGCATACTCATATATGAACGAGCCTGAAGAATAGTAACTAAGATTAGATACTAAGAGCCTTGTTTTATTATTCCTTGAAAAGTGAAAGCAAAAAAATAAAATAACTTTCCGGCCGTTCTGGAAATTGAGAAACCAGAAAGCTTTTGGCGGAGAGATCTATGCTTAAAGCCACAGGGAGAAAGGAATCGAGCAAGAGACGAAGCATATGAACATTTAAACACTGAAAATAAAACATGAAGAAGAAGAAGAAGAAGAAGAAGAAGAAGGGGTGAGTAATTCACCAGAGGGAACTTCATTAGCCGCCATTATTGTTGAGCAGAATGTTAGCTGAAAAGATGCTGAAGAGAGGAGACAAGCGAGAAAGATGTTTTAAGCGCTTCAACAAAAAACCCTCCTCCCTTTAATTCTTCTTACAAAATCTATGCTATTAAATTGTTTAAATAAAAACTAATTAAAAACTAACTAAAAATTAAAATTTATAATATTACCTAAAATTATGATATAACTAAAATTGATATTATTGAAAACTATACTCCCTAATATTAATCAAAAGATTACGTAAAATAGTTTTGTAAAACTATTTCATCTTTAATGTGTATTAGTATAATATCATCAATTATAAAAAAATTACACATAATTATAATTTTCATAGTTAACTTAAGTTTCCAAAAAGATATAAACTGATTACTTTTTTTTGCTCAGAAATAAACTTATTAATAATTTATGTATTTTAAACAAGTGATAGAGTAATTTTTTTTTTTTTTTTTGAACACTAGAGTAAATTATAATCACTTTCCTAATTGTATTAGATAACTACTAGTGGAATTAGTCCCCTTCCTTTAATCCCCTCCTTTAACTCCTCTTTCCCAAAAGAAAAAAAAAAGAAGAAAAAAAGAAAAACACCTTTGCCACCAAACTCGTGCGTTCCACGCGCTTCAACACTCGCGGACATCCTCCTCCTCCTCTTCTCCGATCATCCTCATCTTATCGGGTTTTCCTTCTCCGTTACCCGTGGGAACGATTCGCCCAACTCTTCCCAAGTCTCTGTCTCCGTGAATAACTTAGGTTTATTTGGTGAAATTGATTCCTTCGTCCTCTCGTTCCAAAGCGGAAAGATCATCATCGTATCGTAGTAGCATATATGATTGTTGTATAACTATATATACGAAGATGGTTGATAGTTGTAACAAGAGAAGGAAGATAACCGTTAGCGAAGGCGACATCGCCACGCTTTTGCAGAGGTAATGTATCGCTTTTTTAAAAAAAAAGTTTGAATTTTTTTTATTCGCTTTTGACTTAGGCAATGTGAATTTTTCGATTGCAGATATGATACGAATACGATATTGAAGCTGCTACAGGAGATGTCCTTTTATTCTGATGTCAAGATGGATTGGGATGAGCTGGTGAAGAAGACCACCACTGGCATTACCAATGCTAGGGAGTACCAGATGCTGTGGAGACATCTCTCGTATGGTGATCCTCTTCTCCCTTTGGAAGATGATGCTCAGCCTCTGGTACTTTTTTTTACTTCTTGTGAATTGACATTCTTCCCTTAAGAGTTTGTAGTGTGAGTCTTAGCTTGTTGTGGTGCAGGACGATGATAGTGACATTGAGTGCGAGTTGGAAGCTTCTCCACCAGTCAGCGTTGAAGCATCAGTGGAGGCTATTGCATATGTCAAAGTAAGAGCTGAATATTTAGATTCTATCACTTCATTCCTTTGATGTAGTTTACATTTATTTTTGTCTGGAAACAATGTGTCTTCTTGTCGAATAATCTCAAGTTCCTGAAGACAGATGACAATTGCTTCAACCTTATTTTGTATCTCAGGTGCTGGCTTCTTCGTATGTGCCAAGGGAGTCTGATACACTCCACGAATTAACATCTGAGGCTCCCTTGACTATAAACATACCTTATACTCTCCCTCAGGAACCATCAGAGTCTCCTTGGTCGTCAAGAGGGATGAATATCACCTTCCCTGTTTGTCTTCAGAAATCTACACCTACCGAGGGGATCAATGGAAACGGTTCAGCTAGTATTAGCATGGCTTCGCAACGGAAGACAAGGAAGAAATGGTCTGCCGAGGAGGATGCGGATCTGATTGCCGCTGTGAAGCGGTTTGGTGAAGGCCACTGGGCTCATATTGCTAGAGGGGAGTTTAGAGGAAGGAGAACCGCCTCCCAACTCTCACAGGTTGTGATTTAAACTTATCTTATTATATCCTGTTGAGGCTAAATGGACCTTCCCTTGTTTTAGTCGTTAGTAGACCACTATGTATTCACTCTAGAAACAAATCTGTTGTCATCTAGTCTGGTATGGATGTGGGGGTCTCCCCCCATTTTTCCGGGTTCAAATCCCGGCAACAGATTCCATTAGATGATGTATTTATACTCACTTAGCAATCATATAAGCTAGCTTCTAAGGCAATGTGTTATGATATTCCATGTTTACAATTTTTGTGGATATGTTCTATGTCAAAAAAAATTTGTTTGTCAAGTTGGAAGATGATTATTCTGTTTACCTTTATTTATGGTAACAGACTGACTATTTTATTTTGCAGAGGTGGCCGCATTTAAGAAAAAGGTATGATACTTCGACCTCTGCTAGCCAATCTGGAGTACAGCAAACTGAAGCTCAGATAGCAGTAAACAATGCGTTATCTTTGGCTCTGGGAAACCGTCCCCCTTCAAAAAAAGTTGCAGTAGGTAAAAGAAGATGTTTTCCCGCTGATTTTAATATCGTATTATATAACAGTGGATGCTTCAGTTTGGTTGCCACTGGCTCTGATATTGTCCAAGTTAGAAATTAGCTTAGCTTCCCGGTTTAACATGGGGGTGGGGTTTTGTTTCCTTTATTTTGTACAGGTCAACAACAGTCCAAACCAGTTGCTGTTCAAACATTGTCTCGGGCAGCAACAACAGTTCCAGCTTCAAAATCTCGACTTGGTGATAAGAAAACAACAGCAAGCTCCACTTCCAGATCGGATTTAATGATAACGGCTAATTCAACAGCTGCTGCAGCATGCATGGGTGGCGTATTGCCTGCTCCATCAGTACAAGAGGTCGAATCTGTGAAAAATGCTTCTACAGCCTGTATGCCTCGTCCCTCAGGTAGCCTCGTTGTGCCAAAGGTTGAGCAAGGAAAGACTGTTGCCGCTTCTAAAGCGGTTGGACCTGCGAGTACCCGGCCTCTAGCTAATGGAAACTTGAAAGCTGTGACGCCTTCACCATCTTCTATCAAACCTCCTGTCACGGCTTATCGTTCAGAAGGATCAACAATGCTTTCTGCTTCTACGCACTTGGATTCTGCATCGAAGATCGCCTCCAGTCAGAGAGNTTTCTGCAGCCTCTGTCCCAGCAACTGTATTACTACCTCCAAAGCCAACCGCAGAGTCTATTATTTGCAAACCAGATGGTGGACACAAAGTGCAAGCTCAGGGAGATGGAGCAAGCCCATTGGTTGCCATCCAGTCAAATAACATGACCTCAAAGGACAAGCAGGCTGCTACACACGCTCAGACTGCAGTTCTCGGTGCCGCTAATCAAAGTTTGGTGGATAAAACTGCAANTCGAAATCTAAAGCCAAAAGTGAAGTAATCAAAGTGAATAATGCATGCGGAAAGCCCCCAGAGGTCGCAACTGTGAGAGGAACCGGACAGGGTGTTTAGTTCTTTGACAGAAACATCTTACTTTGGAAATTTTTTTATTTGTTAGTTTTTATTAGAAGACTGAAAGAAAGATATTATGTAAAGTTAGGCT
>OVBX01001166.1:18370-28413 GCA_900406325.1 Erucastrum elatum | reverse complement strand
GAGAGAGACACTGATATACGGTTAGGTGCACTGAGATTTTGTGTGAAACCCACTTAGTAAGTGCCACGTTTGTATCATAAGCACGATCACAACTTCAATGGGAGCCTCTAATATATCATCTCATCAGTGCGGTGGACAATTTTGTTATGTATGCAAAAACAAATGTTAACAATTTAAGAAAGAACAAAAAAACACCCTAAAAAAAATCTTAAGCCAAAATGATTACAAACCCACCAAGAGAGGCTGTTCAAAGTCACACTCAGTTAGTCTTTTTAAGTACATAGACAGAAACACACAGCGTTCAAGTCGTATCTTTTGCTGCTCCATGCTAGTATTTTGCTTTCTCCTACGGGTTTTTACTTCTCTCGACAAACATACCATCCAAAACCTGTTCTTTCTCCCAAACACTTTAATCCCTCGAGTTGACTAGACGGGCACACGCTTGCCCCTGTACTTGTCAAAGAGCTGTTGCATCAAAACACGAGCCAATCAACAAATCATTAATCAATAATAAGCAACAGAATTGATAGAAACTTAGAAAAACACTAAGCCTAGAATTAACTCAAGATCAATCAGAAACAATTGAATAAGTTTTCTTTTTTCTTTTGCAAATAATTGGAAACATACAGATCTGATATATGGTAGCTGAATGATCCAACCGAGAACAGGTATCTTTTGTACGAAAACTGCCAAGGTTGGCCAGAAGCCGCTGCAATATTTAAACACTGTTAGTAAGTAACTCTGTCCATACAAAAACACCAGTAAGTAAGAATATAAGAAGAAAGTAAGCGGGACCGGACCTGAAGAGAACAAAAAAGCCATAGGTCTCCAACATCATTCCGAAAATAGGCCATCCAAGGAGTACAAAGAAGAAGCCGGCCCCAAAAGATATGGTTCCCTGAGTCAAGGAACACACATAATTAAAGAAACAAACAACCAGAAAATACTCTTAACTACTAGAAGAAGCGAGAAAAAGAAACCTTATAGTTCTGACGCTTAGTGAAAAACTGCATGGTAGACTTGAGACCAATGGTTAAACTAACCCCGGAGATGAAAAGAATCTGAAAAAGAAAAAATGAGTGCTCAGTAACAGTTGGGAAAAGAGGCAAATGATATATATAAGATAAGAGGAGGGAACATACATTACCCATGGCAAGTAAGCCCTTATCAAAGACAAACATGATTCCCAAAAAGGAGAAGAAAACGCCAAATGCTGTCAGCCCTAACCCAATCTCTGTTGCATAACAAAACGATTTTAAGTAGCATAACACATTGAATGATCAAGTCTCGCTCAAGTAACGAAATAAGAAAATGTAGACATACTTTTCCGGTCATTCATCTCGAAGGACATCATCATTGTGGGCTGCTACGCTCTGCTTACTTCTTCAACCTCTCGCTGCCACATGAAAATAAAAACAGCTGAAACTCAGGCAAAGTAGGACCATTAGGGTTTACAAATTATGCCCATGGCTTGGCCAAGACTCTGATATACATATATAGGGATCCGAAACAGTGTTGGGGGAAATATTAATAACGTCTGCTTTAAAGAATCAAACAGATTGTTCAATCAAAAATAGTGCATACACCCAAACAATAGACCGAGTAACTAATAATATAACCGATCTTAATGTTAAGGATTCTAAAACAAAATGCAGAATTGAGGATCATGGAAGAGGAGGGAGGATGAGTCGTACTAATTCACAGATCTAGAAGTAGTGAAAAGGATATAACCTAGCACGCAGATGTTCCGATCAGGCGAATTTTAAATCAATAGATCAGGCGGAAGAGAGAAGGAAACCTGATTGGGAAGAGCCGATTTGAACGCAGAGAAGAAGATGGAGAAAGAGGTCTCACGATCTCGTTGTTGTTACCGGAAAAGCACCCCCCTGAGGAAAAAAAATTATATATTAGAATCTCCGAAATGACCATAACACCCCATACTGATCTGTCATCAGCGACGGTATTCTCGTGATTATGATTAATAATTGAGGGTGTATGAGTAATTCTTTGTATAATACGCAAAAACTCCAGTCGCACTGTCTCCGGTCCAGTCTGGTTTTCGAGAGAGCCAAAGCCAAAATCAAAACCAAAATCCCTTTTAATCCAATTTCAATTTCAAAATCGAAACCCTTGGACTGCTCTGCCCACAATGGATATAGCTCTCTTCTCGCCTTCCTCCCTCTTCGCCGCTGACGATGACTCCTCCTCGGGTAACTGATTCACTCTCGTCTTTCTAGTTTCTGCTTTGACGGAAGACTCAAACATTACATAGCCGAGTTATACTAACTGTAATTTATTTTGTTCTTAGATGGAGAGACGAAGGAGACTAGCGAGAGCTTCGTTGATAGGAACCACCAGTTTCCTGGAATGGTACGCTCCCCTCTCCCTTTTGATTCCCGGTTTAGTGATTTAGCCTCTCTCCCTCTGAGAAACAAATAGTAGTCACTTAGTTGATGATAGAATGTGTTTGGAAACAGGAATTGCAAATCCGGGAATTCGGATTCCACCAGCTGAATGCAAACTTGCTCTGGCCAGGTTCATTCGCCTTTGCTGATTGGTTAGTCCAACATCCCCACCTCATCCGTAACCACCGCCGTTGTCTCGAGATTGGAAGGTAACTACTTCCACCTCACTACTCTTTCGTGCTTTTGATTGGTCGGTCTTAAACTGATATTTTCTTCTTTTTATAATATTCAGCGGCACGGGTGCTCTAGCTATTTTTCTTAAGAAGGAGTTTGATCTAGACATAACTACTTCAGACTACGATGACCAGGAGATTCAAGACAACATTGCTCATAACTGTGTTGCAAACAACATTACCCCTTCTCTCCCCCACATCAAGCGTCAGTTTCCGAACAACACCATTCTTTTATCTTCTTTTTTTTTTGTCTTGTTAATTTTGACATTCTTCTGTTTATTGTGACAGATACATGGGGAGATGAATTCCCTACCTCAGTACCAGATTGGGATTTGATCATTGCCAGTGATATCCTTCTATGTATTTCTTTTTCCTTTTCCCTTGGCTTTTTTTTATCTGAAACATGTTCATTCTTCTTATTTTTTTTTATTTGAATTTGATGCAGATGTGAAACAGTACCCAAACTTGATAAAGTCTCTCTCTTTTCTTCTCAAGTCCTACAAACCTAAAGACACCCCCACCAATGCCGTTGATTGCAAGCTAAATGGTCAGTAACTCCCTCTGTTTTTTACTTTGTTATATCACAACTCACACCAAAACAAAAGTCTTATCATTACTCATTACTCTCTCTTTTTAACACTAGGAGCAGACAGGGAGCCGGTGTTCTTAATGAGCTGGAGACGAAGGATTGGGAAAGAAGATGAGTCTTTATTCTTTGATGGTTGCCAAGAAGCTGGCTTCGAGGTGAAGCATCTTGGAAACCGAGTTTATTGCATCACCCTTAGAGAAGAAACCAACCTCTGAAGAATACGTTACTATACAACTCATCATGAGTCGGGTCCTCTTGCAGCTTATTCTTTTTCTTTTTTTTTGGGATCAAAGTTAAAGGTGTGAAATGAGATACTGTTTGTTTGTAGTAGGGATCATTTCATAATTTTGCGTCTGCTGCTCATTCAGATTGAACTTTTAAACGAACGTTTCTACTACGATCAACTCTCCTTTCTTGATCTAAATCTTCCATAAACGCATAAAAGTTGTATGATTCATTTAAGATTTGATTTGACAAAAAAATGATTCATTTAAGAATGATTTGACAAAAAAAAATAGTGTAAAACCGATGCTTGATTTCCGGTTCGTTCCGGTTTAAGGATTAGCTTTATAAACCTCAGTGTCCTCTTAAAGAGGTTTTGTCAACAGACAGAAGTGGAGCTTTGGCTGAAATTCGATCTAAATTGAAATTTTCCGACCACGGGGAGGGGAGGATCTTTCCAGGCAGTAAATTAGGGGAAAAAGATGGAACTTTCATCCGAGTGTAATTTAGGGATCCTAGAAACTCTGTCTGACGATGCGATAGAGGAAATCACAGAAAGCTACGGCGGGCTTTTCACTACAGTGGAGTCTCTCATTGCCGGAGATTCCTCAGAGGAGCAAGAGTTGGTGTCTCATGTTTCTACTCTCTGCAAGTACGGCCTTGCCTCTCTTGTTCGTGACCACTTTCTCACTTCCCTCCAGGTACACTTTGCTTTCTTCTTCAGCTTCTTCTTATCGACTTAGTCTTAAATTAGAAAAAATATTCTTGAATTTTCAGCAAGCTTTTGACAAGGGAGGTGCATCCACTTTCTGGCTTCATTTTGATGATTTTCGCCACAAGCAACATACTGTAAGTCTTGTTACAACGCTTGCTTCCTTCCTTTGTTCGATTCATAAAGCTTACATATATGCTTTTTTGTACAGGACTACGGAGAAGAGATTCACCAAGCTTTGTGCGGGGCTTTGGAAGAAATCTCTATAGAGAAGCAGTTTCTTGAGAAGTGTCTGTCCATGCTCGTTCATGCTCTGCAGTCCTTCGAAGAAGAACAGTCAAGCCATAACTCAGATTCCGAAAGAGTTCAGCTTTTTTCTAGGTTCCGCTCAATGTTATCTTCAACTTTGATGACTACTCTTCCTCATCATTTCCCAGGTACTACCCATCTCCAATAGCTTCTTCTTCGGTTGCTTTCACATGTAGTCTTATTCAAACAACCAATGAGGCAGTAGTGTGTTCCTTCTTAGTTATTTTTTTTTAATTATCTTCTGATTTTGATTTATTGGAGTTTGTTTTATATATCTTTTTGCCACTTCAAGTTCATATATTTACTCTCTTTTGTTATGTCCTTCAGAAATACTCCACTGGTATTTCAAGGAAAAGCTCGAGGAGCTAAGCGCAATCATGAATAACGAAGATGACGATGGCATGGATTTGGACGATAAGCTGAGGTCTAAAAACGGAGAAATGGATGTTGATCAAGGCTTTTCAAGACACGACGAGCTGGTGAAGAACATTGGGAAGGTGGTCCGTGACCTTAGAAGCATTGGTTTCACTTCCATGGCTGAGAACGCATACGCTTCTGCCATCTTCTTGCTTCTCAAGGCCAAAGTGCATGATCTCGCTGGCGATGATTACAGGACTTCTGTTTTGGGATCTATCAAAGAATGGATTCAGGTATAGGCACTGTGTACTGTTTACCATCATCAGATTGTTTTTGGTTGTTTACTGACGTTTTGATGTCTCTTTCTTTTCCAGACAGTCCCTCTTCAGTTCCTTAATGCCCTCCTTTCTTATCTTGGTGATTCCGTGGGTTACGGTACTACTACCACACCGTCTGGCCTCACCTCCCCTCTGGCTTGTTGTCCTTCTCCAAGTTTTTCCAAATCGGTGACTCCTTCCGAAGGAATTGTTAGGTGGAAGCTACGGCTTGAGTATTTTGCGTATGAGACGCTGCAAGATTTAAGAATAGCCAAACTGTTTGAGATCATCGTTGATTATCCTGAGAGGTATATTCTTTACTACTTCTCCCCCACATTTTACATCTCTGATGGAAACTTTGGGTTTGATGCAACAGTTCTCCTGCTATTGAAGACTTAAAACAGTGTCTTGAATACACTGGACAACACTCTAAGCTAGTCGAGTCTTTTATATCTTCGCTGAAATATCGTCTGCTCACTGCGGGTGCCTCGACCAATGATATATTGCATCAGTATGTGTCGACCATCAAAGCCCTCAGGGCAATAGACCCGGCTGGTGTGTTTCTTGAAGCAGTGGGTGAACCGATCAGAGACTACTTACGTGGACGGAAAGATACCATTAAATGTGTCGTCACTATGCTCACGGATGGAAGCGGAGGAGGGAATGCAAACGGTTCCGGGAACCCTGGGGATAGTCTTCTTGAAGAGCTGATGAGGGATGAAGAGAGTCAAGAGAATGTTGGTTTTGATGATGATTTTCATACTGATGATAAGCAAGCCTGGATCAATGCTTCTCGGTATCTCTTTTCTTTTGTTTTAATCAAATCTTTTGCATTGTGTTTTGTCCTTGACTTATCGTTTTTGTCCTCTCAGTTGGGAACCAGACCCTGTGGAGGCTGATCCTCTGAAAGGTAGCCTTAGTCAGAGGAAGGTAGACATACTGGGGATGCTTGTTGATATAATTGGATCTAAAGAGCAATTAGTGAATGAGTATCGTGTTATGCTCGCTGAGAAGCTTCTCAACAAGACTGATTATGACATCGACACTGAGATACGCACTGTCGAGCTTCTCAAGGCAAATCTCCATTTCTTTGAACTTGCTAAAGTATTGGCTTATTTCTACAGTGTTGGATTTGATTTTTTTTTACCTTTTTTCTGATTATGCCTAATAGATACATTTTGGAGAAGCCAGTATGCAAAGATGTGAGATAATGCTGAACGACTTGATTGATTCTAAGAGAGTGAACACTAACATTAAAAAGGCATCTCAAACTGGTTAGATTTTGTCTGAACTCTTCTCAATATTATTTACATCTGCAACGTGGTTTCCTGTGAATCTTATCTGTGTCCATCCCTTGTTGTTTAGGCACTGAGTTAGGTGAGAGTGAGCTGTCTGTTGATATTCTTACCTCGACGATACTTTCAACAAACTTCTGGCCACCAATTCAGGTTTGTCACATGCTCTTCTTTATGATTTAGCATCCCTCCATTATATGAAAGGGTATAGACACTATTGTGATTGCTTCAATTCGCTGAAATGGAGAAGGGAATTTCAGGACGAGCCTTTGGTGTTACCTGGACCTGTAGACAAGCTGCTGTCAGATTATGCCAATCGGTATCATGAGATCAAGACCCCTCGTAAACTACTCTGGAAGAAAAATCTTGGCACTGTCAAGGTAGCTTTTTGTTGTGTAGATACAATGATGCATGTTTTGTTTGGAGCATCGGAGGGAGCTGATACTGACGAATGTAACTCTCTCTGAAATGGCTTTGATTGAACTCAGTTGGAGTTGCAATTTGAAGACAGGGCTATGGAGTTTACAGTCTCCCCCACACATGCAGCCATTATCATGCAGTTTCAAGAAAAGAAAAGGTAAAGTAACTCTTCAAGAGTCAAATCGTTATGTATACTTTTCTCACTGCCAATATTACTGAAATCATGTAAGTTCTTTTTTTCAGCTGGAACTCCGTAGATCTTGCTGCAGCCACTGGGATACCCATTGATGTATTAAACAGAAGAATGAACTTGTGGATAAGCAAGGTACCCATAGTTTGATTAAAAAAAAGCATTCATTTTGGAGAAAGGAAGAGCTAAACTTGTAAAGTATTATCCTGAACATTTTTAGGGAGTTTTGAGAGAAACAAGAGGAAGAGAGGCAAATGGGAATGTGTATACGCTAGTTGAATCCATAAGTGATTCTGGGAAAAACGAAAGCGAGGAGCTTCTGGGAGGTGATGAAGAGAATGAAAGATCGATCGCCTCTGTGGAAGACCAGCTTCGCAAAGAAATGACAATATACGAGGTATTTGATTGAAACTTTCATATTTACTCTAATCATTTTAAGGATAAAATTCTAAAAACTATTATCGAATACAAACAATATTGTTTAAAATCAGAAATTCATCATGGGAATGCTCACAAATTTTGGAAGCATGGCACTAGAGCGAATCCATAACACTCTAAAGGTAACACAATCAAAGGGCATACACACTGTTTTAAC
The DNA here is from genome assembly GCA_900406325.1 of Erucastrum elatum. Taxonomy (NCBI): domain Eukaryota; kingdom Viridiplantae; phylum Streptophyta; class Magnoliopsida; order Brassicales; family Brassicaceae; genus Erucastrum; species Erucastrum elatum. Next base: position 20,769 of record OVBX01001166.1, on the reverse strand, counting down.
GAGGCTGTTGTCTTTGATTATTATATGATGAACATGTTTGTGTGGTGTGGTGTGGTGTAGATGTTCTGTGTAGCGGATCCATCGTACGACAAGTCACTGCAACAGCTACAGAGCTTTCTCTCAGGGTTGGTATCTGAAGAGAAACTAGAATTCAGAGATGGAATGTATTTGCTAAAGAAGTAGATTTGAACGCTTGGTACATTGTGTTTCGCCCACATGACATGAACTATAGTATTGTCTTCTTTTTTCTTTTGTAGTCAAGATCTCATCCTTTTTTCTAATTATGGAATCGTCAAGGCTAATTCATGATCTTAATGAGATGTTCAAAGGCCCAAGTGAACCCACTAATTTGACTCCATTAAGTAGTCATATACTATTATTTACACGAATGTTATGCCAGTACCGGAGACAATTTTACCTGGGGACTCCTTCATTTCCGAGCAATAAAAACCTCAATCCCGAAGTTGGGAAATCTTGACATTTAATATTGTTTGGTTTGACATATTATATATGTTGGTTGATAGTGTAAACTTTTAAAGAAATCGAGTAAAATAAATTAAAAAAGTAAAAACTATTGATTAATTTAATTATAACAATTAATCTGTTTTTTTAACGGCAAACGGCTTAACAATTAATCTGTTAAAGAATATATGAAAGAGATATGTACAAAGGTCATTTGACTTTTCTTTCGATATATAAAATACTAAATAGCATAGTTTTTATCCTCCTGCTTTAGCTAGTGTTTTCTCTGTTACAAAATATTTTGGTTTAGGAATGGACCGATTGGTTAAGTTACAAACCACAAGCCGGTCGGCTGGTATCAGCAAACCACTACAAAAAGCGGGGACAAGTGTCATAGTTACCACGTGGCTTTATAAAATCCAGGAAGAATTTAAATGTAGCCAATCAGAGTAAAGCTCATCTAGTTGAAACATCACAAAAGATAACGTAGGATTCAACCAAGATAAGGTAGACAGTGTTTTGCACCGTCAGATGGATTTGTCAATCGATTCAACGGTTATGATCGTCACTCCAAGATTAGTCAGCTCCATCTTATAATTGCAGCAGAGATTTTTTTTACAAGACAGAAGTCTCACAAAACGTGATAGCTGTCGTTATAACAAAAAAAAACACCGCCGAAGATGGCCGCAACTCCCACCGCCGCCGCTGCTTCGTCCCTCATGGGTACTCGCGTGGTTCCCGACATCCACTCCGGTTCGGGTAAATTCACAGCTCGGTTTGGGTTCGGGAAGAAGAAGGCGGCTCCCAAAAAGACAAAGACCGTGACTACGGACAGGCCTCTCTGGTACCCAGGCGCCAAATCTCCCGAGTGGCTTGACGGTTCCTTGGTCGGAGATTACGGCTTTGATCCCTTCGGTTTAGGTAAACCGGCCGAGTATCTCCAGTTCGATATCGATTCGCTAGACCAGAATCTGGCCAAGAACTTAGCCGGAGACGTGATCGGAACCCGTACGGAAGAGGCTGCCCCCAAATCGACGCCGTTTCAGCCGTACAGCGAGGTGTTCGGAATCCAGAGGTTTAGAGAATGCGAGCTGATTCACGGACGGTGGGCCATGCTCGCCACTCTCGGCGCTCTCTCCGTCGAATGGCTCACCGGCGTCACTTGGCAAGACGCCGGAAAGGTAATGCTTCTCTGGAAAAATACGATAATATGAAAATGAGTTATGTAGAGAGTTAGTTAACTAGTAGTAAGGCGTTGACTATTTGATTTTTTTATTATTATTTTTTGCGTTGACATATTGATAAATTAGTTATTAATTAGTATTTACGTTGGGATATATTCTAAATGAAAGAACAATAAAATTGTAGGTGGAGCTTGTGGATGGATCGTCCTACTTGGGGCAGCCACTACCCTTTTCCATCTCGACGTTGATATGGATCGAGGTGTTAGTGATCGGCTACATCGAGTTCCAGCGCAACGCCGAGCTTGACTCAGAGAAGCGTTTGTACCCTGGAGGCAAATTCTTCGACCCGCTTGGTCTAGCGTCTGACCCTGAGAAGATGGCTCAGCTTCAGTTAGCTGAGATCAAGCACGCGCGTCTTGCCATGGTCGCCTTCTTGGGCTTCGCTGTTCAAGCCGCTGCGACTGGTAAAGGTCCACTCAACAATTGGGCTACTCACCTCAGTGATCCGCTTCACACCACCATCATCGATACCTTCTCCTCTTAGAAATCATTTTCTCCTTTCTCATCATCATCTCCATCGTGTAATGTATAACTTTGTTCTAGTATAAACAGAGCTGCTATGAGACTGAATCGCGTTTGCCGTTTAAACTTGATTTTGGGCCTTTGTTTGTTTGTTTGGTCTTATAACCTGTTTAGCCCATTATTGGCCTGATTGTCATTTTCTATGGCCAACCAAGATTGAAACTGATGAAT
>OVBX01001166.1:0-12759 GCA_900406325.1 Erucastrum elatum | reverse complement strand
TCATTCATCACGTATTGAGATGTTTTTTTAATAAGGTATGTTGAATTAGGGTGATGAATATTGTATGATAACATGAAGTCCATGCTCTCAGTTATTGATTCATTAAAATTATCTTGGTTGTCGATAATAGATAGTAGCTGGAAATCGATCACATTGTTGTGTGTTGGGTCTGTGGATGTAGATTTGCAGTGTTTGTTTTGGGTTTCCGTTTGTAGATCTTATTCTTGTCTGATGCGAGAGGTGATGAGTAATAAGTGAGAAGTTACTCATTGGATTGTTTGTGAAGACTTAAGGTTTTGTAGAAATGTTTTATATAGTGTAAGTTAAAATAGTTTATTTATTGGAGTTATTTGTTTGGGTTGAATTGACTTTTAAAAAAATGTGTTACAGTTTTAGCTTTTAGATAGGGGTTAGGGGAGTTTTATTTGACCTGTCTTTTAGGTTAGTTTCCCTGGTTGTGTATGTTTTTTTTTGTAAGAAGTCATTGTATATGTTTCTTACAAATGAAAAAAAAAAATTAGATTCAATATGTCTAGTAACTCTGTATAAAGTAATTTTAAAAGAGATTATGTTTGTTTTTTTAGGTAGTATTTAAAAATACGAAGAAAATTCCGGAATTTTATTATCTTTGAAGATTTAGATACTTATTGGAGATACTAATATACCGTGAGAAAATAAATTTAATGTTCAAATTGTTTAGTTGTCTTTGGTTTAGGAGGTATTTATACCAGAAGCTTCTAAGCGTCAAAGTTGTGATAATCATGTCTGTATCAGGAGGTATTTATACCAGAAGCTCTAGTGATCAACCTTGTGGAGCGAAGAGTCAATATTGAATGCTAAGAGGTGTGGGGATATCACCAATTAACAGGAAGTAAAGTGGAGAAAGTCGAAGCGGTGTAACGTCTATGGAATTTAGCTTCGACTTTTATCTGAAAAAAACGGCTACGGTGAGATGAGATCAGACCTTAAGAAGGAGAAGTGTACCCATGAGTTTCTATATTTTGAGATGGACTTAGATGACAATACATAATCCAGTTTTGAAATAAAGCCCAATTTGATTGTATGAACGAATCGAAGGTTGACACTTGACATTTTTCCCCCCAAGGAGAGAAAAAAACCAACTTTATTAGTATAGATAGATAGTTTGCGTGAAAATAATTTTCCCATAGATTATGTACTAAGTGATTTTTGTAAACTATGTATTAAATGAGTATCAAATAAAGTAAAACATTAATAAATTAACAGTGTTAAGACTTCGAAATTTTAGGACTTAAGATATTAAATAATCAATAGATTCACAATTATTGAAGTAAATACTTCATTTTTAGATGTACCACAGGGGCTTTTACAAAATAATATTTTATAATTATTTCCATAATTTTACAAAGTGTGAAAAATATGGCTTAAAGTACACAATTATGTGACATTTCATAAGAAAGGAATAAACTTTGATAGATACAAAATCTTAAGCTGATGCTCTCCCGCTCCATGGCTCCACCAATATCTTCTTCTTCCCAATCATTTCTTCATTTTCTCATCTTTATTACTCTTTATCTTTTGATTCTATAAAAAAATATTCTACTTTCTTTTTGCCACACGATTTAAAAAGTCTGCTTGGGAACAACGCATTCTCCATCAACCCCACATATTTTTAGTCCTCTTTCTAGCTTTCCTTTCTCAATACCTCATTTTAGTTTTATCCATTTTATAACAAAGGTTCATTTTATAGAATAAACAAAATGAAAAATCAAATCTCTTGTCTTTGTAGAACAGGGTCAATGGTGGAGTGGTGGTAGACCCATCACCATCAAAATAATTGTAATTCGGCCGTTAATCATGTAATAATTTTAGTGTAATGTATAATTAAGGTCAAACTATCATGCACCTCTTCATTAAAAATAAAAGGACTTTTCAAGAATTTTATCACATTTATATATGGATTACCAATTTCGCATAAATACAAAATTAAATACTAACAAAGCCTGCCACTCAACTGTCAAACATTAACCAAAACCCAAACCGGTAGTTGCTCTGAACCAAGAAAGCAACAGACCGGTACTAACCAAATAGTCACATATGCTCTGCTTTTCACCTCCTACAAGTCTACTGCATCTCTCAAATGGCAACAACATTGAACACTGCACCATATTTTCTTCACAGCTACGTTTGTACCATGGAGCCCCTTGAAATAAGTTTTCTTGAAGCTATCGTAGATCATCAAACTCCATAAAGTCTAAGGGATGTCTTGATGAATGAGTAAGCTAAAGCGCCAGTGAAAATGTAACTATCAACCCTGTCCAAGATTCCACCTACACCATCACGGACAAGAGATTTATTAAGAGGAGGTGTGAATGATCTATGTATCAGTATGTTAGTGGGAGATTTTTACCATGTCCAGGGATAAGTGAACCAGAGTCTTTGACCCCGGCATCACGTTTGATCAACGATTCAGTAAGATCACCAAAGACTGACCCAAAGAAGTTAATAAACCCAAAAGCAATAGAGCTGAGGATTCAAACCAAAGAAAATAATTTACAAACATAGAGATGATAAGAAAGAAACTGAGTTTAGATAGAGAGATAAAACTAAGTAACCTGAAAAGAGACTGAGGCCAAGACAGAGATTTAGAGAGTAGAATGGTAATAACTATACAACCAACAAGTCCAGTAAAAGTCCCTTCCCATGTCTTCTTGGGACTAATACTAGTCAGAGGTGTCCTACCAAAAGCCTGCAACTTCTCTATTGTTAAACTCAGCTTGAGAGCGGTTTATTACAAGTTAAAAAAGCTTTATTGTTTACCTTGCCACCGAGAAAAGCAAATGTGTCTGTGGCAATTACACCACTGAATGAGATCAACGTTGCCACGAGTCCAACTGTCCACTGAGGTGGACCACCAAGAAAAATCGGCCAAGTCCTTGCAATTCCTAATAAAGGAGGAGAAAGTCTCAAGAGCTTTTACGTTTTTGAGATATAAAAAGGAGGGAGAAAAAGAGGTGAGAGTGAGAAAGAGCTTGCCAGTGTTGAGGGCAGGAGCAGATAAACCACAACGAAGCTTAACCCAAAAACAAGGGAGAAAGCCACAGTAAAACAAACCAAACATTGTACTACTCAGCTGAGAAAAACGTGGGTTTCCTCTCTGTACTAATAAAGCCATTGCAACAACAAAAGCTGCGCATGTCACCCATATATCAATGTTACCATAGTACCTAAACAAAGATAAGTCCATGAACTCAGTTTCAAGGAGCAGTCAAAATGGTTAACAAGAAAAGGCTAGAGATAATGAACTTACAGTGTCAGTAAGGGCATAAGAGCACATACAACAGAGCAGAACCGAGAAACATATCTAGGAGGAGGAGTCATTCCTTTAGCTATGCCTCTACTTCTAACGAGCTCGAAATACTCGCGAGAACCGATGAAAACAGAAGCTGCTAAGGCTAATGCGAAAACCCATCCTCCAGCTAAGACAACACCTCCAACAGGTAACCCAATTGCAACACCAGAGATGACTCTTTTCTTAAGCTGGCTTCCTTTCTTCTGCTTATCTTCTTCCGCAACATTCTGCAAATCAGGTAAAGCAACTACCCTCAATTTCACAATTTAAGCTCAAAATTGAATCTTTATTATATCTAAAGTAACTACCTTTGAGTTGTCATCACGAAGATGGTCTGATTCAGCTCGAGTAACGGCAGTGAGGAAACGCCGTTTAACAGGAATCCGACTTAGGGCGGAACGAAGCAAAGGTTTGGTTTTGGCATCACGAACCAGACGTGGGATCGTGTAATCGGAGAAAGGTGGGAGATTTAGGGTTTTCGTAGTGGATACACGGCATGAGCATATACGGAGAGAGGTCGTTAATACCGGTGGTACAGTTTTGTTGTACGTAGAGACTTTAACAACAGACGCCATTGCTTTCTCAATTTGTGACACACGAAAATTAAAGACCGAACAAAGGGAAGTGTTGTTCTGTTTGAAACTCACAGTCTCTGAATCACATCATCAAAGTCGGAAAGCTCTGTGTATGTCTGTGATTAGCTGAACTACTCGGCGAGTTTTGTATTGTAGTAAGTAGTAACAACTACGCAGTAGTACCAGGTAGAATTAGCGGTTGGGTTAAACCCTCTGGCTTAGCTAGAGTTTTACCATCCTCGCACAATTGTTCAATGAAAATGTTTTTATTTTATTTCTAACAAGTAAAGAAGAGAGAACACACCAAAACAAATGTCTTCTAGATTACAAAATGTCTTATGAAAACCGTAACACAATCCAATCCTCTAACGCAACTAGGTTTAAGATTCAACCGAAAGGTGAAATGACGACGATTAAGACAAAGACTGATTGTCATTCTGACACAGTGTTGATTTTTTTCTTTTCATGTCTTTTTTGGTGTGGGTGTGGGATTGTGGTATATAGTTCTTTTCCAGCGTGATCATGTCCTCTTCATAATGTATCCCAAGATTAGACCGATTAGTCCTACCAGGAGGACGTACATGAACGGGATTCCACCACCACTCTGACTTCTATTGCTTCCACGCTTCAACTGCTCCTGCAATCATTCAACAAACAAAAGAAAATGGGCTTCTTCATCAACACCAGGAAAACTAGCTATGAAAGTTCAAAAAAACTAAGAATTGGTAAGGTGAAAGCTCCTTACCAATTCTTGTTGAAGTCTGTTGTTCAGTTGAACCGCAGAGTTCTTTTCCTCTGTGAGCCTTGTGATGAGCGCCCTTGCCTGAAATCACACAAGTCGACAGGGATCAATTTTTACATGTAAGTTATGTCAATTCGTAGCTAGTAGGTTGTTGCAAATGCATACACTGATTAGTGGAAAGCTAAAACCACAGCAAAGGAAACCTTAATCCTCTAGACCACAGTATTGAGGTACCAAACTCTAGATAAAACATTGGTCAAAGCTACTAACAAGGTAAAGATTAATGTTCTTGGTCTAAAAAGCTAAAGAATTAAAGTGTACAATAAGCGAGCCATTAAATTAAGCAGAATGATCTGGATAAGAAAGGGAAACAAAACAGCTCCAAAAAGACCTGACAGAGAAGATAATTCCGCAATGATATAATACTCTTTGTGATGGCAAGGTTGCTCAGCTTCTTGAAAGAATTATACAAAAAGATGATAAATTTTCTGAAAATACCTCAGCTGGATTATCCTGAGGTTCAAGCCTGTCCACGCTAAACCTTGGAGCCTAAATACAAAACAAGAAAATCAGCATGATTATCACCAAAGGAAAACGCCTAGCATAGCCAGAAACGTTCTACTTTCTTAGCTATTTGAAGGCTGAGGTCTATACTTACAGCAGTAAAGTCAGAAGCGTTGTTGTTGCCATTGTCAGAGACAGAAGCTCTCGGTGAAGAGCCCTCTTCTGATCCTTCATGAACCGGCGAAGGCGGTTGTGGTGGATCAACATAGACAACTCTCAGTTTAGTCTCCTCAACTCGGTGCCCTGCCTCTTTGCTAAACTGCAACAACGTTCACCAGAACATAAAAAATAGTCTCAGGAAACATAAGAGAATCAATGTTAAAAATCCAATAGCAATAATACCATCTCAGGGGTAACATCTTTGGCAGTGACACCTGGAGAAGCCACAACACATTGAAGCAAGAACTTGTCTTTGCACTGCATATCAGCAGGTGCTTCCTTCTGTGCTTGCATGGTCACTAGCAACAAATAAACTCATGATCTCAGAACTGGTTTGCAATTTCTGAATAACAACATAGAGAGAAAACAAAACAAATAACTAACCAAGAACTTCGGAAGAGGATCTGGGAAGAACAACGCCAGTGTTAGGCCTCACACAATACTTCTTTGGATTCGTCGTTTTAACCTAAAACAACAATTGAAGAATCTCAAACGATGATGATCTTTCAAAAAAAAATTGAGAAGGATTTGAAAAATGAATTATTATTATGACCTTGAAGGCGACATAATCGTCGGTCTTGTTAGCCAAATAGAGAGAGCAAGAGATCTGCTTCTTCAATTCAACTACACACACACACAGTATTAACAAAATCAAAAAACTTACGATCTAGAAGACACGCGAGAATCATTGGATATTATGTAGGAGGAAGCTTACAAGGGAATTGAAGGTCGATTGGATCGATGTCGAGAAGCGCGTTACTCATTCTGATTAGATCGCCGGCGGAGAAAGAGAGATAGAGTGGTGCTCGTTGTCGTCGTCGTCGATGGTGGACGGAGAGAGAGAGAGAGAGAGTTTCGGCGTCTATTTTTGAGGCTGGAGACGATATATGCCCTTCGTCTGATTCTAAGTGCGGCAATAAACTTGAGGGTATAATTGTCATTCAACGTAATGCGTTTTAAAAAAAGGTTTGACCAGCGAAAGCGAGGTGGCAAACCACGACCCCCCTTTTGATTCTTCTCTAATCTCTTTTTTTTTTTCCCGTGTAGAACTCCTCTAATCTCTTTTTAATTGGTACCTAATTGATTGTCTTTTTCTAAACACTAATATTATTCAGCATAAACCAATTACATAAGTCGGAGAATGCCACATAGAAACAGAGGCAGACGAACCAAACAAAGGTTTCCGGAGACAGTAGACCACACAAGGGAGACAAGATTAGACAAAGATACAAAAAACTAATCGATCTAAACTAGAAGGCAAGAGTTCCGTAGTCGTCGACACGTACGTACCACCGTTGACTTCCTACCTCTGTCCCTGTCAACCATGTATTGTTGCCACTCCCCCTCCTTTCACTGTCCTTCTCCTTAAGCCCCTTGCGGAAATATACCATCTCGTACGTATCATCAGGATCCCACCACCACTCTGACTTCTATTGCTTCCACGCTCCTGTTATCATTTACATGCTTTTGATATTAGAGATTTAGCAAAAGTTAACACTCTATAGTTCAAAAGTTCAAGGATCAGGTGAAAGTTTTTGGTATTTAAAGGTTCACGAACAGGTTGTGGTAGTGGTGGATCAACATAGACAACTCTCAGTTTGGTCTCCTCAACTCGATTCCCTGCCTCCTTGTTAAACTGCGGCCACGTTCGCCAGACACCGACCGTGTTAAGTCTCAGCAAATATGAGAGAAGCACCATTTAGAAAAAAGAAACATCAATACCATCTCAGTAGTAATTTCTGTGGCAATAGCGCCGGGACTAGCCACAAAACACTGAAGCAAGAACTTGTCCTTGCACTGCATATCAGCCGGAACTTCCTTTTGCGCTTGCATGATCACTAGTTTCCGAAAGACAACAAAAATCAAACACAAAGGAAACGATATATATGACGAAGCGAAAAGTGAGAGACTAACCTTCAACTTCAATAGAGGATCCCGGAAGAACAACGCCATTATTAGGCCTCACACAGTATTTTTTTGGATTTGTCGTTTTAACCTAATGTTTGAGCATCTCGAAACATAAGATACACAGAAGAATCTTCAAAATTAACAAGGTATTTCTATTGTATTATCACCTTGAAAGCCACATAATTGTCGGTCTTGTTAGTCAAATACTGAGAGCAAGAGATCTGTTTATTCAATTTAACTACACACAAAATCACACATCAACAAAATGGCAGATCTAGAAGAAGGAATACATGTTTAAATCATTGTTATTATATAGTATATATGCTTACAATGGAATTGAAGGTCGATAGGATCGATGTCTAGAAACTCGTTACTCATATTCTTAGTAATGGGTTCAGTCAATAACAGGAATTTCGTTTTCTGGTAGAGAGAGATAGAGCAGTGCTAGTCGTCGTCTATCGTGGACGGAGAGAGAGAGAGAAAGAATTTTGCCGCCTGTTTTAAAGACTGGGGACGATCGATGCCCTTTCTTCCGACTCAAGATATGTCACTAACCTCGGGGTATAATAGTTGCTTCATAGCAACGACCAAGCTAGTTTTCAAAAAAAATATTTGACCAGCTAAGCTGGGAACAATTATCCTTTTTAATCTATTTTTAAGCACCTAGTTTTTTTTAATATAAATATAGCAGAACAATTATAACTCCAATTAAAAGAGACGCGAACATTCAACATTGCTGGTTCTTTAAGACTTCGATTTACAAAAGAAAAACACTTTTGGTGCTGTATATGTTATAAATTTAATATACTAAATCTGTTCTCTTAAAGAAAAAGCACGTAACATTTCTTATGTGTAACTTTAAAGTTGAACTGGCACTTAAAAATTGTATTTTATCTTATTTATTCACATTAGTGTTTTTTTTTTTTGCTTAGAGTTTCGTTTCATTAGAAACAAAATTATCTACCTAACAATTGACTTCACTAATCAATTATCATTCGAATCATACACACGCTAAAAAGTCATACCAAGCAAATCGATTTATATTAATAGTGGTTATATTATATATTAATAGTGGTTATATTATATATATAGTCAATTATTTGAAAATCGGATGGCATTAGTCTGGTTTGACTAATCGGACGGTATTCTTTCGGCCTGCGACTTTTGTCCGAACCGGACCGAACCGATTTTTTTTCGGTTTTTGGTTCGGTTCGGTTTTCAATTCGGTTCAATTCGGTATGGTTTTGAAAATTAATTCGGTTTTCGGTTTAATTCGGTTCGGTTTTCGATTTAAAAAAAAAATCAAAAATATCTGAAAATAACCGAAAAATCGAACCGAAAATAACCGAATTTGACCGAATTTAACTGAAAATAACCGAAAATAACCGAAAATTGTACCAAAATTAACTGAAAATTGAAAAATTCGGTTATTTTTGGTTATTAAATTGAAAACCGAAATTAACCGATAACCGAAACGAACCGAACCGAAATTTGATTCGGTTTATTTCGGAATTAAAAAAACATCGGTTAACCGAAAACCGAAAATTCGGTTCGGTTCGGTTTAGGTTAACCGAAGTCGCAGGCCTACTATTCTTAATTATCCTATCAGAAAAGTCAATCAAGCGAATGATTAAATTGTTTTCTAGTTCATTAAATGTTTCTCTCTATGATGTTATTGGTTGTGGAAGCTGTATAAATATGATCGAAATTTGTAATCAATTTTAATAATTCAAAAAAAAATATGGAATGACATTTTTCGTATGGGGGTCTAGCGACTAAGTATTACCCACTTGAAACCTTGTAGAGAAAGTAAGTATTGCCCACTTGAAACCTTGTAGAGAAAGTTATAAAAAATAATCACGCAAATTTAAACGATAAAGATATTAGGCATACTTCGACAGATTACCGTCTAAAATATATTAATCATTCAGTCTATTAAAATATAAAAAATTGGCTAAGTTAAATCTATATTTTTAAATAAAATAAATTTAAAAATGAAAAAATAATATTTTTCTTTCAATATATAAATATCCGAGCCCGATTCAATATAACCAATACAAAACTAAAAATATCTGAACCCGACATGAATTACAGAAATACCCGAACGGATTTTATATTCCTATACTGAAATATCCAAAAATTTAAAATATTCACTCTTAAGCAATATTTCTATACATACTTTAAATAAAAGAAAATGCGTTTCTATTTTGTTACCAAAAAATTAACAAATTAACCTAAACATATTCATATTAATTCTGGAATAAATGTGAATAAGATTAATATCTAAAAAAAACTAAGAAAATATTTCTATCTAAATCCTAACAGATTTTATGTGTGTTTTGGATGTTAATTTTGGGTTGAATTAATATACCCTGAATCTGTTAAAAATATAATATTAAATTTTTATATAAAACAAAATACACAATAATTTATGGGAAAATTTGGATAAATGCAATTCAATAAGATTATAATTTGAAAAATACATCTTTGATTTAAGCTTTTGGAAAATACACTTATTTATATATAAATTTACCAAATTGCCCAATCTTAATATTTATCAATTTTATTATATATTTTTAAAAAATTGTTTTAGAAAAAAAGAAAAATTGTTAGAGAACATGCATAATATCTATTTAATATATTTATAAATTTTATTTTATTGAATAATAAATTTTATTTATTTTAAATTTAACAAAATAAATTAAAATCTATCTTAAAGTCATGACAAACTTAACACAAATCTTAATTTTATTGATTTTTTATATCTTTACTATTTTAATATATTTATCTTTAAACACATATTTATTTTAAACATAAATTTTTATAAATTATTATTAATTACAAATTTATATATTAATTATTGAAATATTAAACTGGGGTAAAAAGTAAATTCACATTAAAAAATGTGTAGATTTCAAAAGAAATTAGAAACATCGTGTTTTTCAAATCCTAAATAGGTTATTTTCCAAATTATCCCATAATTTATTCTGTGTATGATTTTACGTATTGTTTTTGTGGTGATAATAAAAGATTAAAACACAAGACTTGAATATTATTTATTAAATATAGTATCAGATATTGAATTTAGTATTATATCAAAATTTTAAAAATACAAATTTCTGACTAAAATGAATAATAATTCATATAAAACTAATTTTAAATTAAATTTAATATGCTGTTAAATAAACAAACAAAAAAAAAGTGTGTAATCTCTATAATATTATTTGGGAAGTCACTTTCCCAAGTGTCGCGCTCACGTTAACTCTCAGAGTGGTTGATTACTATGATACCCTTAATGAAATAAAAAAAAAAGCATTTAAATACTATTCTTTTCTTTTAAAAATTTTCCAAATAACAATATAAAATAAAAATGAAATATTTATAAACATAAAAAGATTAAAACAAAAATATATGCATATATAATATGATTTCATAAAAAGGGAAGTTCACAAAATATTAATATTTTATTTAAAAGATATTTTTAAATAACATAAAATATATTTTTAAAGTAATTAAATACTTTTCTTATATCCATATATTCTTAGATGAAAAAAAATATTTGTATACAATGTGATTTCATAAAAACAAAAGATTCACACATATATGCTCTTGATATTAGAAAATAAGAAATATTTTTCTTTTAAAACAAAATTTTACACAGTGTGAATATATATTTTCAAAGTGATATAACTGGTTTTTATATATCTGTCTATTTTGTTAGATGATTACATAAAATAATTTAGTATCATAAACTGATATATGTTTGATTGACAAAAAAATAATTTATGATTTATAATTAGTATTTGATATATATATATATATGTATTGTTTTTAAATTTTTCATATATTTAGTCTACTATAATATCTTACAATTACAGAAAAAAATAAAAATTATATTTTACTTATATAATATAATTTCTAAAAAAACAAACACATTTTTACTGCATACTTTAAGAGATATAAAAAAAGTTTTAAAAAAGTTTAACAATAAACATCTTTTGATCAAATAACTACAACATGAGTGACTTGACTAATTTTGCTTATATCTAAAATAATTTATTTATTTTATATAATAAAAATTTGCTTATTTTATAAATTTAAATTACAGGATGACTTAAAACCTATGAACAAATGAAAAATAAAATATTAACTCACTGTTACAATTTAGTTCTTTTGTAAAATTTATATGCATGAGACTTTATAATATTATTATTATATTAGTTTATGTGTTTTGGAAAAGATACTTTAGTTTATTTTGTATGTGATTCTAACCACAATATATTTTAAGTTATACATAATATTACTAAAATATACTTATATATCTAAGATAAAAATCAACCTAAATGCGAATAAAAAAATAATATATTTAGAATAAAAATATTATTGTTGAATTAAAGAAACAAAAGAAATTCAATATGTTCAAAGGATAACTAAATCGACTATGAAAAACAACAAAACTGATTAGATATAAGATATCTAAAATATTATGTATTATTAAATTAATATAAGATTATTAATATAAATTATAAAGCAAATTATAAATTAATAAAATTAAAGTATATATCAATAAATTATTATAATTTATTTAATTTATAAATATTTATGCCCGTGCATGAGTACGGGAAAATCACCTAGTATATGAATATTAAAATTACATCAAAACAGATTTCACTATTATATAAAAGAAGCTGAAATTAACATAAAACATATATCTTTATACCTTATTTTATTATATTTTAAATATTACTTTACAAATAAAAGTAGATTTGCGCGTGTAATATAGAAATCGAGAGGCGTAATAACAGGCACGTAGTGTTTACAGAAAAGGAAAATCACTTTGTAATTTCTTTTTTTTTTTCTCGTTACTCTAAAAGCATCTCTGCCGGCGTTAACAGGCACGTAGTGTTTACAGAAAAGGAAAATCACTTTGTAATTTCCTTATTTTCTCGTTACTCTAAAAGGCATCTCTGCTTCTGCCCCTCTATATATACACAAACAAACGAACGAGATCAGACTCATTAATTGTCGATTATTCTCTCATATTGGTTCCGATCAAAATAGGTTTACTGATTTTCTTTTTCAAAGGCTTTCAGAAACTTAGGTTGTTTTCGTGTTTCTCAGAAGCTATGTCATTCATAAAGCAATTCTTTGGTTTATCAGACAAAACCAAGCGAAGAAACAAACCCTCCACCAGTCTGAACGAGAAGGAGAAAAAAACGGAGAAACTCCACCTAGTGCTTGACTTGGATCACACTCTACAAAATATCTTCTATTTGATTTACTTGTACATCAAGTAAATACTGTAACCCGTAATGTTCAAAATAAATGAAATGTCACAAAATTGACAAAAACTAATTAGATTATTTTATTATTAAAACTAGGTAAAGAACCCGTGCGATGTCGCACGGGAACTCATTTCATGAAAAACAAATTTACGAATTGTAATAGAAAACTTTATAAAATGTATCAAAAATTATTCA
>OVBX01001165.1:0-28435 GCA_900406325.1 Erucastrum elatum | reverse complement strand
AAAAGAAAATGTTAGTTTTCTGTTTGACTCCAAGTTTTGAGTCACTTTTGCAATAAGCCCAGATCCATCCAGTAATACCAAAACAGCTTTTTTTTTTTTTTCAAGACAAGCGCGAACAAGGAAGCCTGTTTTCTCTTAAATCAGCGTGTCCATTCCCTACTGGATGGATATCACCAAACTGACCTTTTGCTAATTTGTACTGAGATTTATCTTTGTACAAACACACAAAAGATAATATTTTATTCACAACCTAACGGTTCACCCATACACACACACACATACTACAGACAAAGACAAATCCATCTTTCTTAATTTCTGTAAGGATCATCTTCCCAAATCCACCACCATTGCGCCTCTACACACACTCACATCACCATCCCCTCCTCCTCCACGGCCGCTGCTCCAGCCGACATCCATGACGTCGCTCCCCGTCCGAGCACCATCACTGGTCTCTTCCCGGAGAATCTTCGAGGAAAAGCTCCACGAACTTCCCAGGTGCGCGAATCTAACCCAAGTAAAGCAGCTCCACGCCCAGATCATCCGACGAAACCTCCACCAAGATCTAAGCATCGCACCCAAACTAATCTCCGCTCTCACTCTCTGCCGTCAATTAACTCTAGCCGTTAGGGTTTTCAACCAATTCCAACGACCCAACGTCCATCTCTGCAATTCGCTGATTAGGGCTCACGCGTTGAACTCCCAGCCTTACCAAGCTTTCTCCTTTTTCTTCGAGATGCAGAGATTCGGCCTCTACGCGGATAATTACACATACCCTTTTCTCCTCAAAGCTTGTTCCGGTCAAAATTGGTTGCCTGTGGTGAAGATGATACATACCCATATCGAAAAATTAGGGCTTTGGTCTGATATCTATGTACCCAATGCGCTTATTGATTGTTACTCGAGGTGTGGGGGTTCGGGTGTTGAATCCGCGATGAAGGTGTTTGTGAAGATGGGGGAGAGGGATACTGTGACTTGGAACTCGATGCTTAGTGGGTTTGTGAAGGCGGGGGAGTTGAGGGATGCGCGGAAGCTGTTCGACGAAATGCCTCAGAGGGATTTGATTAGCTGGAACACGATGCTTGATGGGTACGCGAGGTGTAGAGACATGAGTGAAGCGTTTGAGCTGTTTAAGGCGATGCCTGAGAGGAGTACTGTGTCTTGGTCGACGTTGGTGATGGGGTATAGCAAAGCTGGAGATATGGAGATGGCTAGGGTTATGTTTGATAAGATGCCGGTTAAGAATGTGGTCACGTGGACTATTATCATTGCTGGGTATGCGGAGAAGGGGCTTGTGAAGGAGGCTGGTGAGTTGGTCGATGAAATGGTGAATGCGGGATTGAGTTTTGATGGTGCTGCTGCGATTAGTATTTTGGCTGCTTGTGCTGAGTCTGGTTTGCTCAGTTTAGGGATGAGGGTTCACTCCATGATAAAGAGGTGTAACTTAGGTTCTAATGCTCATGTGTTGAATGCGTTACTTGATATGTATGCGAAATGTGGGAGCATAGAAAAAGCGTTTGATGTGTTTAACAACATGTCCAAGAAGGATCTTGTCTCTTGGAACACTATGCTCCAGGGTCTAGGTGTTCATGGCCACGGAAAGGAAGCGCTTGAGCTTTTTTCGAGGATGAGAAGGGAAGGGATTCGGCCTGATAAAGTCACCTTCATTGCTGTTTTATGTTCATGTAATCATGCTGGTCTTGTCGATGAAGGAATAGATTACTTCTACTCAATGGAGAAAGTTTATGGACTTGTTCCAGAAATTGAACACTATGGCTGTCTTGTTGACCTGTTAGGTCGAGGTGGGAGGTTGAAGGAAGCGATCAAGGTCGTCCAAACAATGCCTATGGAACCAAACGTTGTGATTTTCGGTGCTCTTCTTGGAGCGTGCAGGATGCATAACGAGGTGGACATTGCTAAGGAAGTCCTGGATCGTCTGGTTAGATTAGACCCTTCTGATCCCGGAAACTACTCGCTGCTGTCAAATATTTACGCAGCAGCAGAAGATTGGAAAGGGGTTGCTAACATAAGGTCAAAGATGAAGAGTATGGGAGTAGAGAAACCATCTGGAGCTAGCTTGATTCATTTGGAAGATGGGATACACAAATTCACAATGTTGGACAAATCACACCCAGATTCTGATCAAATATACGAGGTGCTTGGTAGTCTAATCGAACCTCCAGATACCGGTGAGCTGGTTGCTGCTGGATAATATGTGCTTAGTTTATTGTTTGTGATACAAGAGTTTGGTCAAAGCTTCACATTGCTAAGATCGTTCTTAAGGCCATATATTTGTAGTTCATTTTCCAAAGGAACACAAAGATGGTTTAATCCATGTACTTCACAAAACTAGATGAGTTGGGTTAATGTAAATACAGCATGATTTATTAATAATCTTGAGATGGGTTTGGTTTTGAAATACTAACTCTTAACTCCATAGATGGAGGTTCTGCATCTTAGTCCCATAACAGGTTCTTGTGACCAGCCAATAAGATGACTACAACAAGAGAAGATCAAACAATAGACCCTCCGACTTCCATGGAACCTCACTGTGAGTTTTGTTAATACTCGTAACTTCGTTAAAAAGGTTAAACAAAACTTATGGTTAGGTGCTGCGTGGAACTTGAATTGTAAAAGGCTAATGACAATTCCATTGATAATGACTTGATGAGTATGGACGTCAGTAACGATGACGTGTTTTGGTGATGTTATTACCTTTGCACGCAACTTAAGTAGTTGATCCTTTGTAACTTTCTGGAAGAAAAGATTAAACAAAACTTATGGTTAGGTGGTTCCCTAGTTCTTGAACAGGTAACAGCTAGAAACTTTCTGAAAAAAAAGATTAAACAAAACTTATGGTTATGTGTTTCCTAGTTGTCGAACAGGTAATCTGCTAATGACAATTCAAACTGACGATCGTTATTGTAATGACGTCGATACGATGACGTTTTTGCCTGTGATGTGTTATCCCTTAGGCACGCAAGCTATGTAGTTGTTGGAATTGATTTTTTAAATAGTCTTATTTAGAACAAACCCGTTAAGTTTATTTTATTACAAACAATCAATGTCTAAATGATTTTGAGTTGATCTCGATCTGATTTTACATTGAAAATAGTACATACAATAATGGAGAAAACAGGACCGCTGATAGTGCCACCTTCATTGATTTTGTATCCGCTATTGTTTATGTGATTGTAGCTTGACTTTTGGATGTACAAGCAAAAGTCTATAGACTCATAAGATTATTACATTTCACTTCTGCAAACACATTTTATGATTGATCGATCCAACATATCAAAATAAACTTTCTAGATGTTTTAGTTAATTAATCTTGTAGTAGGTTGGGTATAATGATTGTATGTCTTTTTATCTTTTCCACAGAAGTGGGTAAGTAACTGCAATGATGAGTGGCCACCAGCCCTACACACCATATTAAAAAAAAAAGTTAGATAAAAGATTTTGTTTCTTATCCAATATCCTAAACGCATATGCAAATGTAGACCTTTAAATACAGCAACACCTTATAGGTTAAAGCATATCCATCGCCCATACCTCTCTGACTACTCAGAACCAAACACTTCAGCTTTGGCTCTCATCTGTTCACTATCTTATATTGTAGATG
The DNA here is from genome assembly GCA_900406325.1 of Erucastrum elatum. Lineage (NCBI taxonomy): Eukaryota > Viridiplantae > Streptophyta > Magnoliopsida > Brassicales > Brassicaceae > Erucastrum > Erucastrum elatum. The sequence goes on along the minus strand of OVBX01001165.1, from coordinate 24,816 downwards.
TTACTTTATGCTCTTTCATCTATTCAGAGGAACCAAAGTGAATTGAGTCAGAGAAGAAAAGAGAAAGAGAAAGAGAGAGAGAATAAACATGGATGCTTGTTTTCTTACCTCAAGATCAATCTCTGGTGTCAAAGAGTTTGTCCCGTTCATCAAACCCAGAATCTTTTCTTGCCCCAAGAGAAGTTCATGCCAGTTTCTCACTAGGAAGTTTGCTTCTCCGTTCTCTGTTAATTGTAAGTAATATACTTTTTCATGGTCATGTTCACCTATGTGGATTGTATTATTCACAAGCTGTCTGAGAAGTAAAAAAAGTCGTATCTGTTTCAAGCCTGACGAGAGCATTTTTTGGTTGAATAGGTTCTCTTTCGGATTCATGGAAGCCACTGGACGATGATTGTGTCAACAACTCGACAGCAGATGCTGACTGGAGAGAGTTCAGGGCGAGGTTGGTGGCTGGAGAGCAAGCTGCAACCTCTGAGAAGGACACGTCCTCGTGGTCTAACCCTGACATGGTGGTTGACTATCCGTCACCATCGTCCACACTGATCACAGTTGGAAACAAATGGGCACACAAGATCCACGAGCCAGAGCCAGGGTGTCTCCTAATCGCTACAGAGAAGCTAGATGGAGTCCACATCTTCGAAAAGACGGTGATCCTCATCCTCTCTGTTGGACCCTCAGGTCCTATAGGAGTCATCCTCAACCGTCCATCGCTCATGTCCATCAAGGAGACTAAATCAACCGTCTTAGACGTGGCGGGAACGTTTTCAGACAAGAGACTCTTCTTTGGTGGACCTCTCGAAGAAGGGTTGTTTCTGGTGAGTCCGAGGAGTGGCGGGGACAACGAGGTTGGGAAGAGCGGAGTGTTCAGACAAGTGATGAAAGGGTTGTACTACGGGACGAGAGAGAGTGTGGGATTGGCTGCAGAGATGGTGAAGAGGAAGTTGGTGGGAAGAAGTGAGCTAAGATTCTTTGATGGGTACTGTGGTTGGGAAAAGGAGCAGCTGAAAGCAGAGATCTTGGGAGGGTACTGGACTGTGGCTGCTTGTAGCTCGAGCGTTGTTCAGCTTGGTTCTGCTGTTCAGAGTCATGGTCTTTGGGATGAGGTTCTTGGACTCATTGGTCCACAAACTGGCTCTGTTATCTAAACTCTAGTTTCTGTAATGGTTTGTGTTTTTACTAATGGTTTATATCAGTGAGTCATGACTATGTTGTGTATGTTTATCAATGTATGTATGTATTCAGGAATCATCACTAATTTATGAATATGAATGTTTCTACTTTCTGCAGCATGAGTTACTTTTGAAAAACTTCATAGAAAATGACTTTAATACAAAGGATGAGTTAGTTTTGAACAACTTAATATAGAGAATGACTTTAATAATCATAAATTCCATGAGTAGGGGTGGGCACATATTGAATATCTGGATTTGTGGAAGTATTCTGATTTGTGGAAGTATTCATGATCCAATACGTTTTATCCCAATAATCAATTATCTGATCTGATTTGCTCCGTCGTCATTCCGATATTCCGTGCTTCGGATATATGGAAAATTTTAGATTTTTTACTGAATATCCGATTCGATTTGTAAACAAAAGTAATAATTGAGATATCTAAAAATAATATACAATAATAGTATTTTATTTGAAAAATAAAGTTTATTTACTTTTCAAAATTATAATAACTAATATAGTAAATTTAGTAAATAAAAATGCTACAAAACTTATATAAAATATAATATTTATATAACTTATATATAGTTCTTTATATATATATATATATATGCATATAATGGATTGGATCGAATATTCGCTCCTAAAATATTAAAACTTATGATTTGCTTCTTTTTTTACGGATATTGCATATTACTATTTGATTAAAACCTCCGTAAAGTTATGGATATCTGAAATTTTTGATTCGAATCAAAACGGAAATATTTTGCCCAGCTCTAGCTATGAGTTACTTTTGAACAACTTAATAGAGAATGACTTTTAATACATATCTATGAGTTACTTTTGAATAACTTGTTGTTTCTTATGCTCTCAGCCTATAAATTCTAACCTTGTGATCATATCATATACAAACCATCCAAGAATCTTAAAAGAAGAAGGATATATCAAACTTTATACTATTAGAGAGAGAGAGGGAGAGAGAGAGATGTAACACACATAAAGAGCATTAGTCTTAGTTTTAGTTATATGTTTTGCGGTTCTGATTACTCCAGGAGCGGCTCATGACCAACCACCAAGATCAGAACCTCCACCGAGCTCTCCTATGGACTTAGAGAAATGCTGGTCATCTCTCTTTAACGTCCATAGATGTGTAACATATGTAACATTTAGAGGTTCAATAGGCATAGCCAAAGACACTGAAATATCATCTCGTGGTGGTAATCTGGATCTAAGAGACTGACTATTTGTAGTACAAGCATTCATGGTTTGATAGAAATCAGCATTAGTGTCTTGCGTGATTACAAAACCGTTTGATGCTTGCGCCGTACAATAATCTTCTATAAATTTCTTCACATCCTCCATTTTTATATCCATCAAATGACACGTTTCGATTGCCAACTTTCACATCATCTACATGGAAAGATGTCATTTTGATGGATATAAAAAAGGAGGATGTGAAGAAATTTATTGAAGATTATTGTGCGGAAGCATCAAGAGATTTGTTATCTTTATATCCATGTAGATGATGTCGAAGTTGGCAATCGAGACATGTCATTTGATGAATATAAAAATGGAGGATGTGAAAAACTTTATTGAAGATTATTGTGCGGCGAAAGCATCAAGATTGTAATCACGCAAGACACTAATGTTGATTTCTATCAAACTATGAATGCTTGTACTACAAATAGTCAGTCTCTTATGTCCAGATTTCCACCACGAGATGATATTGCAGTGTCCTTGGCTATGCCTAATAAATCTCAAAATGTTACATTTGTGCCCCCTGCAGTGAAAGGAAGGCTTAGGAGACAAACCCATCTCTCTGAACGGGTTCTTGTCTCTAATTTCTCAAACTATAACCATATTATATCATAGGATAATCTGTTATTTGTGACATAAGAATCCATTTACTATAGGATTAAAGTTTAGGTTAAAAACATGTATTTGTGCTTAAGTGTATAGAATCTTTACTGGTCTGCATGGGTTTGCGTTTGGAGTAAGAACATGTTTCTTGTTACTTATGAACTTAATTTTATTGATCTCACTGATGTTCGGTTTTGTTATTCATCTCTGGGTGCCGAGGACAAGAACAGAAGAAGCGGACCAGGAACTTAACAGTGAAAAACATGTGCGAGCTTTTTGACCTTCCCATCGAACAAGCTGCTCGAAGATTGAGCATATGTACCACTGCAGTTAAAAAAGCTGCAGGAGGGGAGAAGTGTATCGAAGGCCTCAGCGGAAAGTAATATTCTTGAACTAGACCAATATGAAAAATTTGATTCCGCGTTTATTTATTTATCTACTATTCTTTACTTATTTTTGGTAAACTGATTTGTAGCTAAGTCTGTGCGAGAAAGTCGTGGCACTGAAGAGGATAGCGAGTACGGAAACAGATGCAAGAGTAAGGGCTCGACCGGAAGGGAAGATAGAGAATTTTGAAAAACAGACTGATGCTATCTATAGTAGAGCACTCGGAAACGCTTAAGTGATTTTCAGATAATTAAAGACTACTCGTGTTGATGACTACTCAGTCTCCCCTTTGTTATCACAACGTTTTTTCACCATTACCAATTGGGTTTGTTTGATGTTGGTACTACAGTTTTATGTCTCTTGTCTCGACATGAAATACAACACTTTTGGTTGTCTTACGTTATTAAACGGTTTATGTCTCTTTCTCTACATGATATTTCTACATTATCTTATATTGTAGATGTTACTCTATACTCTGTCTTCTGTTCAGAGGAACTAAAGTTAACTGAGTCAGAGAAAAAAAAAGAGAAAGAGAGAGAGAGTAAACATGGATGCTTGTTTTCTTACCTCAAGATCAATCTCTGGTGTCAAAGATGAAAGAGCTTGCCCCGGTACTGGACTGTGGCTGCTTGTAGCTAGAGTGTTGTTGGGATTGGTTCTGCTGTTCAGAGTCATGATCTTTGGGATGAGGTTCTTGGACTCATTGGTCCTCAAACTGGCTCTGTTATCTAAACTCTACTTTCTGTAATGGTTTGTGTTCTTACTAATGGTTTATATCAGTGAGTCATGACTAGCTATTGTGTATGTTTATCAATGTATGTATTCAGGATTCATCACTAATTGAATGAGTATGAGTGTTTCTACTTTTTGTAACATGAGTTACTTCTGAAAAACTTAGTCCAGATTTATATTGGTTTACAGATTTTGTCATTTTGATATTTCCACTGGTTTGATGGTTCTATAGTTCTATACAGTTTTTTTTATTTTAAAAGTAAACTTTTAATAATTCATAATTAAATATTATTGAAAGTTGCATCTTAAGAGATTTAACTTGTATTTTTTTTTTTGATAATACTACATATATTCTTTAAATTTTTAAAATCATTATATTAATTTATATTCGTAAATTTTCACAAGATTTTCACCATCTATTAATGATTTGAGAAGTAAAGTATGGGAAGTGGATACTGCCCCAAAGATCAAGGTCTTTATGGGAAAGCACTTTCTAACGCTCTAGCAGTTACCGAGGAATGTAAAGCTAAAGGGATGAAAGTGGACCCGCGATGTCAGAGGTGTGGTTCTGATGGTGTGTCGATAAATCATGTTTTATTTACCTGTCCTGCAGCTTGGTTGGTTTGGGCGTCATCATGTTTTCCTTTCCCACCAAGAGGCTTCGAGCATAGATCTTTGTTTGAAAACTTTAGCTACTTGCTGAATGCTGCAAAGGATAATAGGATTCCAAAGGAGCTTCGGTGTAGTTTTCCGTGGACACTGTGGATGATATGGAAGAATAAGAATGCTTTTAGCTTCGAAGGGAAGGATTTCCCTCCAGAGGACACAGTGGCGAAGTGTTTAGAGGACTCTAGACGTTGGTTTTATGTATTGGAGGAGTCAGAACTGGAAGAAGGTGAGAAGTCTCGAAGAGCCATTGAGAAGGACTGGTAGGCTCCAGAGAATGACAGAGTGAAGTGTAATATCAGCATTTCGTGGTCAAAGAACTCCAAGTTGGCTGGGATGGATTGGATTGTTAGGAACAGTGAATGTGTGGTCTTGCTCCATAGTAGAAGAGCTTTTAATGGAGTGTCGACTTTATTGGAGGCAAAAAGGTTAGGCCTTATTTGGGCAGCAGAGAGTATGGCTTCCCATAGAATCAACAATGTTACCTTTGAGATTGAGTGCGATGAGTTGGTGGGTTCGATAAATAAACCAAAAGCTTGGCCTGCTTTTCGGGCCTATGGTGGAGAGCTTCGAGATGTGTTGGATAAATCAGAAGAGTGGAAGGTCTGTGCAGTCAGTAGAGAAGTGAACAGAGCTGCCTATAAGATTGCTAAGAGTGTGACAAAAGATTTGAGATTGCAGTCCTATGTTGCTCAGGGGAGTCCTTCTTGGCTAAAGGCTTTGCTTGCGGAAGAAGGAATGAGGAGCAGAGGATCTTAGAAGTGTCTTTCTAATTTTTGCGTTTTTGTTATGGACGTAGGGGACGGAGTTCTAGGGCTGGTTTTTCCTTCCCCTGTTTTGTCTCTGCTGTTTTTGTCTTTTTTGGTCTGTGGTCATACTCGAACGTATGCTGTTTTGGTAATTTTAATAAATTGCTCAGAGTTAAAAAAAAAAAAATAAAAGTTTCTCCACCTGCTTGTAATTTAACAAACCTCTCAGACTTTTAAAATTAACAGCCTCGATAAATATAGCTTCTCGTAACACCTAATACATAGCATGAGTTACATTTGAAAAACTTAACAGATAATGACTTTAATGCATAGGATGAGTTTCTTTTCAAAAAAAAACTTAATAGAGAATGTGACCTTCATACATAGCATAAGTTACTTTTGAACAACTTAATTGTTTTTCTTCCGTTGGTTACTTGTTGTCCTTGTTTCTAATGTCTCTCAGCCTATAAATTCTAACCTTTGTGATCATATCATATACAAACAATCCAAGAACCTTAAAACAGAAAAATAGTAAAGGAAAGGTACAAAATTTATATAATTAGAGAGATGGAACACACATCAAGAGCACTAGTCTTAGTTTTAGTTCTATGTGTTGCGGTTCTGATCACTCCAGGTGCGGCTCATGACCAACCCCCACGATCAGAATCTCCACCAGGTTATCCTATGGACATAGAGAAGTGCTGGTCATCTCTCTTCAACGTCCATGGATGTGTACTCGAACTCTTCCAGTCGGTTTTCTCAGGCAAGTTTGGACACGTTGGAACCGCGTGCTGCAAGGCGTTTTCGACCATAGATGCTAACTGTTGGCCTCACATGTTCCCGTTGAACCCTTTCTTCCCACCTCTTCTTAAAGATAATTGTGCTAGCATTGTTCCAAACTTACCTTGAACACAAAGTTAAAAAAAAAAAGAAAGGGAGAGTGAAGTGTGGAGGACCATTTGTTTAGCTTAGAAAAGTAATAGAATCACTCTTCTATTCATTGTTCCAAAGTCTTGTTATAATACCATATCTAATAAAAATGAATTTCACCAATTTCATAGACATTGTTGTTGCCTTTGGTCTCACACAAAGATTTGTCATTCTAAAATATAGTTCCAAACTTACCTTGAACACAGGTTAAAAAAAAGGAGAATGAAGTGTGGAGGAACATTGGTTTAGCTTAGAAAAGCAAAATAATCACTCTTCTATTCATTGTTCCAAAGTCTTGTTATAATATCATATCTAATAAAAATGAATTTTCTTACCAAGTTCATAGACATTGTTGTTGCCTTTGATTACACACAAAGATTTGGCAATCTAATATTATTGAGTGGTTTTTGATTAATATAATCTGTATATGGTCTATGAAAAATATTGAACAAAAAAAAGGTCTATGAAAATATCTTTGTGATGGAAACGGTGTCGTTTCACCAAAAAAAAAAGCATTGAGCATCTTCTTCTTCAACGTGCGAAACAAAAAAAAAAGCTCTCACTTTGCGAATCCCAGAGAGGGAAAAACTCGAGTCTTTCGCAGCGCAGGCAGAATCTCCTGGAAGAGAATCGGTACGATCTTTATCTATGTTAGTGGGCCACGGATTCGCTCAATTATAATTATCTTTTCGGTCTCTCATTATCTCTGCGATTTTGTGTCGATTCCCTACGTTTTTTAGCTCTCTCTCTTTCTTATGCTCTGATCGATTACCAAATCATTATTGGGTTCTTGCCTATTGAATGTTTGATGAAGAAAGGATCGAGCTTTAGATCTAACACCAACAGTTTTTGAACGTGCTTCACATGATATCGATTCTAACCATTAAAAAAAATTGAATCTTTCTATTTTAAATATTGCTTTTTTTTTGTTTCACAATTTGTTTATGCATTAATATTGTTTCAGTATGCTCCACCATGGGAGGAGGAGATTCATGAAAAGTTGGGTATTAGTAAGAATCTGTTATCGGCTAGAATGTGGAATCTAGCATCTAGTTATCTGACAGGACCTAGAAACGAAGCAAGAATCCATGCTCACTGTTCAGATGACGAGGACGCTTCATCTCTAGGCAGCAGCAAAGAAGAAGGCCTCGAGTGCCCCATCTGCTGGGAATCATTCAACATCGTCGAAAACGTCCCTTACGTGCTCTGGTGCGGCCACACCATGTGCAAAAACTGCATCTTGGGCCTCCAATGGGCCATTGTCAAACTCCCCACTCACCCTGTCCAGCTCCCTCTCTTCATCTCCTGCCCCTGGTGCAACCTCCTCTCCTTCCGCCTCGTCTTCAGAGGAGCCCTCAGGTTCCCTCGCAAGAACTACTTCGTCCTCTGGATGGTCGAGAGGATGAATGGGGAGAGACGCAGCACTTCTCATCAAACCGAGGGAAACACGGAGCCTCCTCCTCCTTGCCTCCACCACCGGGGTCAGCCTGAAGCGTCGGGTGATGGGAGTGATCGACGTCGTGTTGTTGAGAGGGATAATATACAGACTTCGCTGAGGAAGTCTCTGGTCTTCTTTGTTCAGTTGACGGCGAAGTTTCCATTGGTTGTTATATTTCTGCTGATTGTACTCTATGCGATACCGACCAGTGCAGCCATATTGGCTATGTACATTCTTGTCACTCTCTTGCTGGCTCTTCCGTCGTTTCTCATCCTCTACTTTGCTTATCCTTGTCTTGACTGGCTCGTCAGGGAGATTGTCACATGAAGAAGTGATTTTATTCGACGACTTTTCTTCAAGATGTTAGTCCTTCCTCTGTGTAAGTATATGATGATTTGGTGATTACCAGTCTTTTCTTATCTATATGTGTAGATGTAGTTTTTGGTTTGCATTGTTTGTTATGGGAGTTGGAGAAAGGACATGTCCATGTGTTGTAAGGGCTGTTCTTGTAGAAGTTTAATAGTATTTGTAATATTTGAGTATCTACCTTCTGATTGTTTGAAGGTTGTCTTAATAAGATTTGTGTTTATAAAATGCTTCTAGTCATTACACGAGCTAATGCGGATGTCAAAACCCAAAACTACTACTTAGTCATTAGATGAGAGCAAGATTCTTTTTCTCAGCAGAAGCATAAGCCATCGCTTCATCTGAAATAAGCCAATGAGTATTGAGTCCCAGACACACACTGAACTAACCAACCCCCCAAAGCATAGTTCACAAAGAGAACAAAAACAGAGAGTATATATATAGTAACTTTCTTCTCAAAACTTTCTCATAAAAGTCAAGCTTGCTTGTCTATGCAACGATGTTATCAGAAATTAGCTGTATAACTCCTGTGAACTCCTTTGTCACAAGTGATCTGGCCTATCATGGAGGAATGATTCGTAGAGAACATACATTGCCATTGAATTGTAGTGAAAGGAAACCTTAAACCCTATCTTTTTTTGAGATACAAATAGACTATTTATGAGTTTATCATGACTGAAACTTATATGTTAAGGCCGTGCACCTCGAACATACATCACATACAAAAAACAGATGGTAGGTTTGAAAAGTTCTCACTTCTCAGAAGTCCATTATTAGTGAAACGTAAGAGCCACGAAACTGTTTACTATTATTTGGAGCTTGATCCACTAAACTCTCAATGGTCATTGGACAAATCATTCTAAAAATAGAACACTAAACATAACTATAAAACACAGACAAAGAACTCTACTACCAATTCATTCATTCTTCAAACTTAGTCCAAAACAAAACAAAAAAGAATACAAAACATAAAAAGAAAAAACATAAAATAATGGCAAGCGTTCAGTTATTATTATGTTTCACCTTTCTCTTCGCATCAGTGACCTTTATGGAACATGTTTCAAGTGCCACCACCGCCGCCAGCTCTAGCTCAACCACAACAGTGTCACAACTGGAGACTGAGACATCCAAAGAAGTCATGGAGTTCATAATGAAGCTGGAGAAGAAGTGTCCACCAAAGGAGGAATACAAGTCTTTCTTCGAGAAACTAAAGAGCACAATGGTGGCCTCCACAAAGGTTACCTTGGAAAAGAAGAAAGGTTTCTTCTCTGCTGCAGCTGGAAAAATATCTGATGCAGTGTCTTTCATTGGTTCAAAACTTACTGGCAAGTCACCAGAGGTAAACTCTCGTTTGAAACTCTTTTTATGTAATCCAAAGCCTATCAATCTTGATGTTCTCTTGTGGGGTGGAATGTCGATAGGTGAAGAAATCGATGGAGACCTACCAACAAGAGGTGGCCAAGTCACTGCAAGAGTTAGAAGCGATCCACAAGAAAATCATTGAAGCAAACCAAGGGAAGGTAGAGGGGTCAGTGGCAGTGACAGAAGAACAAAAGAAAGAGATTAAACAAACAATGACCAGATGGGAAACAGTGACAACTCAGTTCGTGGAGACTGCTATCCAGACCGAGTCTGCTTCAAATACTACGGTTGGTGTAGACAAAGTCAAGATGCCTTGAGCTCTCAGAGGCTGCTTATCTACTACACATTCATTTTGCCACTATACATATAAATAATTTAGAGATTTTTTTTTTGTTGGTTGAAATAAAACCAAGGTTGGTACTATGGGCCAATCAATAGATCTATGGATCAACCTATTGAGTAAAGTAAAGATAGATTGTAACCGCTCTGTATGCAAACATTCAGAAGTGAGTGATTCCTAAGTTAAAATAACTTAAAAATAAGCTTTGGTAGAATAAGATGAAACTTTTTTTTCACTTTGAAAATGTCCACACTCAAAAGAAACAGATACTTTCTTCTTCCCATGTTTTTGTTCGACTATCCTATCACATCTTCCTCCCAACTTTTACAAAGACAAGTGATAAAACTTAGAGCTCGGTCGTATTCATTTAGCAGAGGACAGTGAGAGAGTCGTATAGAAGGCGTTTTATATTCAACTTTAGCTTTGTTCTTGCCTAAGACTTAAAGATATAAAAGACAAGGACGAGACATACCCGTGAGCATGCTGGACATCATTAATTCGAGCAGCATCGTGACCCTTGTACTCCACTACAGCTGTTTTTTTTTTCCTTTTTACTCTTTATTTCATGAAATATCACAGTAAGCGAGTGTATGACCACATACATGGTTCGAAGGGGTTTGTGATCCAGACTGTTTAAGATGAGTTTGGTCTCAAGAAAAGTAATCAATACTAAAAATGGGTTGAATTATTAGATTGCAAGATGAGGTTATAAAGATGGAGAAATAAGGAAAACAAGCCGGAGCTCGGTAAGCTTTTAACCGGAAAATACAACTAGCGAAGAGATGTTTGTACGGACAAAACCCTAATCTCGCCGCAAAGTCTGTATGTGAAAGTGTCGATGCCTTCTCCTTTGCTCTCTCCTCTCTTTTTATAATCTCTGCTCGGGTGACTTGACCTAGTCTCCCTTACCAATTGATTGGGTCTTGTTGGTCTGTCGGGCTTGACTTCTCGTCACGGGCTGTTTTCTCTCAAGCTGCTGAGCCGATCAGTTGTCGACCGTTCTTTGCTCGGCTGAAAGCAATCCGCAGTCGAGCCGTAAGCACCGAATTGCGGCTTCTCGGCTACAAGCTGATTTGTCAACTCAGTTGGACCTTTGTTCGATGGGCCTTGAGAGTGGGTACAATCTATCTTCAACACAGACATGTAATGTGCTTAAGACGTGAGTTTAAGTGCGCGAAGGAGATGTATATGGAAATGAAAGAGATGGGTCTAGAACCGGATGGTAAAACTCGAGCTATGATGCTAAGAACTTGAAGAGATTTTAAAAATTTAAGGTGATTTAATGTGTTTTCTTTTTTTTGGCTTTTGGCAAAAAGAAAAAAAAATGTGTTTTTTGGTCCGGACTCGTACTTGTTCTCATGCAATGACCATAAGCCAAGACAAAGACACTTGTTCCTACTCCTGTTCCTAGAAGAACATGATTAATTTCGTCTAAAGCAAGTTACACAATCTCCAAAAACCCTAACTTTCATCGTGAATGATCATCAAAACTCATTTATTACAAGCTTTTGAGATTCTTTTGAGTCAACTTGTCCTTTTCTCTTCTCTCATCTTCTGCTGCTATTCACATGGTGCCTGAATGTGGAGTTACATTAATACCCTCCTCCCTCGATGTGCAAAAGTTAAATGTTATGAAGCTCGTAAAACAGAGAGCCTCGTGTTCCTCGTACCCAATCCTCTATCCACAGGCCCACAGACTCTCTGATAAAGCAGACTTTCCCGCCAAAAAACAATAACATGCTTCTTACAACCTCACCTCTTCTACGTTCTGTATACACTCAGCCCCACAAAAGAGAAATAGAGAGAGAGAGATACCAAAGATGAATAGCTCGTCGAAGGTGATAATGGCGGCAACTATGGTTATGGTAGTGAGCTTAGTAATGGTTCTAAGCTTAGTGTTAGTACTACTAGCCGAACTCTACTGCTCTCTCTTACTCGGCCGCCGCCGCCGTAGCAGTCACCACTCCCTCACCCTCCCCACCACCACAATCACCCCCGCAGCAGCTGCAACCACCACCAACACAAGCCTCGCTCATGCCATTTCAACCACCAGCAACGACCCTTCACCATCAAATACAAATCTCTCAACCAATCCACTAACCACAGGCGTCATTCAAACTCCAAACCCTTTTCTCATAACCAACAACAAAACCTATCATCTTCATCACCACCATGAGTCTTCTTCCTTACCAGCTTCTTCTCCTGTACCCTCTGTTGATAACTTCATCTACATATCGAACCCTATGTACTCCAATACGAGTAAACCAACCACGCCTTTCGAGACTCCTGAGTCTTCACCGTCCAGGCTCGAGACTGGTGACTCGTCTTCTTCTTCTTCCGGCGAAGAAGATAACGTGGAAGATTCTACGCCGACGTTGACTCCAATGAAGGATCTTCCTGAAAAGGCATGCTCTGTTTCGCTACAGGACAATGCGAGGTCGTTGGAAAGTTCTGCTAGTGAGTCCAACAACGAGGAGAAGGACAAAGACGGTGGCTTGTCTACGTCGTCTGGTTCGCCGTCGTATACTTCTCCGTCGTGGTAGTGTGTTGTTCATTAGTTAATTAATCATGTTTTCCGTTTTTTTTTTAGTTTATAATTTATTTTTTTGGACTTGTCTTGGAATGTGTATGCTCTGTTTTGGACAATTATGGCTCGATGACCCAAACCCACGCTTGTTTTTTACCGGAGTTTCCTTCTTATGTCGTTTTCTGTGTTCTGAAAGACAACAAAAAAAAAGACAGTTCTTTTTTTTAATGATAACTCGAAAGCAAGATAAAGCTGTCAACTTTATCTTATTTTAAGCTTTGTTCTATGGTGACAATCTTGGTAAAACAATATTATATGTTGAGTTGTATTGAGATTTTTTTGATCAATTGAAAGTTGTTTGCTCAATCCAGAAAAGAAAAACCAAAGAGAAAAGTCAAAACTGAATTGAGTGATTGCCTTTTACTGACTCCTTGGTTCTGTACATTGCACATTAGCTTCACATTATTGATGGGTGTTAGTGATACTCTATATGGATTAGTGACTAATGCCTGAAATATGGTTTTCATAACCTACTACTTTAGTGATTTGATTACAAGTTTATTAGTGTTTTTTATGTCAAGAAGTTTGAGTTCTGAATCGATTTTTTTTTTATAAATAAGTATTTTGATTAATAGAACTCTTTTTTTTAGCATCATGCAAACAAAACTATTAAATATGATCATTGTAAAATGATGTAATTTGTAATATGGTAATCAGTAGTATTAACTTAACCAGAAAAATGGAAAAATGATTTTTATCAAGCAAAATAGGTGGACATATGTTTAGCATCCGGTTTGGTTCGACCGGTCAACAAGGTACGAATTAGTAGTAAGAGATCATTGAGCAGAGATTTGGTGAGGTTTTTGCAGTACATTGATGATTTTGCTGTTAGAAGGTATGGATATTCGTTAGTAAATCAGCAAAAGAGGTTTGCTTTGTAGGTAATCACAGCAAACTTAGGGGCTGTGATGGCAAAAAGCCTCAGGCTTTCGGTGTAGCAGAAGAGAGAATAGTCGAGAAATTGAGGAACCGAATGAGGAATGTCTTTGTTAGCAATGTGGGGAGCTAGAAGAGTTGGATCCCATGAGTGATGATTGTGAACAAGTGCCAATGAAGAGAAAGATTGGTAGCCTACAAGTTTGTGAAATGGAGAGAAAAAAAGGAATTGGAAGGAAGTTGAGGAAATCAAAATATGTGCCCAAAGAGGAAGAAGAAGAAGCTCGTTGTGAAAGCGAAGTCTCTTCTTCAGAGGGTAGTGAAGGGGATGCCATAGTTACAAAAACTGGTAAAAGAACATGAGAGAGAGGGATCCAACTTCAAAAAGGGAGCTTAATGCTCTCTTCTCTCTTGCCTCCTAAAATGGAACCTTGACCAGTGGGATCATGAAAGATACAAAGTCCTCCAGTGGTTATGATGACTATTCTAGTTCCTAAAACTGCACATGCAGTATGCGACTATGTTCTCTAAGGTAATATTAGAAACTGTAACATTACCAGTTTGTCATCATATTCTGTTTCTGTTTTTTCTTTGTGTTTCAAAAAAAGAATCTTTTTCATTGACAAATTTTATTATATGGCTGTGGATGGTTTCCTCAGTTGGCTGTGAAAATCTACTTGCTTAGGTAAAAGATGAATGATGTAATCTTATTTTTTTCTGAACTCAATAACAAGGTTATGTTTGTTGCACTACTCAACCGGAGTGTGTATAATATATGATTTCTGTTCTTATAAACAAGATGGATCAAATCCATATTCCATAGAGTTGTATAGGCTTTTATCAAATATTAATTGGCTGATTCTGCTTCTGTCACCAACTTACCAAACAGACATGTCTTTTAAGGAAACGTTCTTCAAATCCTATAAATCACTCCTTGACAAAAGTGGTCACTAAATTGACGGTGCACATTGCCTCTCAACTATTTTAGATTTTATTTCTTGTCGCTTTCCCCCACAAATATCTCTCAGCAGAACCCACTGAAAAAACGTGAGCTGTCACGGGGTGCAACACCCAATTAAAGACCGACACGTAGATATATTCACCACGTGTCGTGGTCAATCTCAGATCACTCATAACTGATCACTGAGACTGATAAGACTGAGTCACTCCAGTGTACTCTTTCCAGAGAGAGATCAAAGAAGATGGATACGATGATGCGAATCTCCGGCGTATCGAGCGGAGCTGAGAGTCCTTTGATTCAATGCAGTGCCTTGTCTAGCCTCGTGGCTCGTCGTTACGACAACGGAAGATGGAGAAGAACGAGGATGTTTCCTGCGAGGAGCAGCAGAACCTGGCGACTATCACCGAAGAAGATAATACTCTTTCCCTCGGTGAAAGCTGTCTCCAGCGAGCCAAAGGAGAAGGTCGCCGAAGTTGTTATCGACTCCGAACAAGGTCAAAGTTCATCCCTTTACGTTCCTCATTCAAAAAAGTTTCTTTATTTAAAGAATAAAGTTTGTAACTTTAAGAGTTTATAGTGAATGTTGGAATTAAAAGTTTGTAAGTTTTGGAGTTTATTGTGAATGTTGTTTGAGTTTGTGAAGTTAAAATCATTTCGTGTTGTAATTTGAATACAGAAGAAGGCTTTAGGTCGTTGAGTCCGTTTGGTCCAGATGCTGCTTCCGTGGCATCGAGTATTAAGTACCACTCGGAGTTCACGCCTCTGTTTTCTCCGGAGAAGTTTGAGTTGCCTAAGGCTTTCTTTGCTACTGCACAGAGTGTTAGGGACGCTCTTATCATTAACTGGAACGCCACTTATGAGTATTACAACAGGGTGAATCCCAAACAGGCTTACTATTTGTCTATGGAGTTCTTGCAGGTTTTGCTTTTAGTTGACTCCTTGTTTTTTTTAACTCTCAGGAAGCTTTGTACTTGGTTTGTTATCTGAATATCTTCTCCCCATTGTGTAGGGTAGAGCCCTATCGAATGCAGTGGGGAACCTTGGGCTTACTGGGGCTTATGCTGATGCTTTGAAGAGTCTAGGCTTTGATTTGGAAAGCGTAGCTAGTCAGGTGAAGCATGTTGATTATTGGAGATTGATTTTGTTAAAGACCTGTGGTTTACTTACAAAAGTCTAACGGCTTGTAGTCTTTGCAATTTTGTTGCTCGATCTCACAGAGACTTTATGTTTCTGTATATGTGCTGAGATGCTAAACACTCCACCTGTAATCTCTAGGAGCCAGATCCTGCTCTTGGGAATGGTGGACTCGGGAGACTTGCCTCTTGCTTTTTGGATTCTATGGCGACTTTGAATTATCCGGCATGGGGTTATGGACTTAGATATAAGTACGGCTTGTTCAAACAGAGAATCACAAAAGATGGACAAGAAGAAGCTGCAGAAGATTGGCTTGAGGTCTTCTTCTCTTATCCTTTCTCCTATACAGCACTTCCTATTGAACAGTATATCCTAATTTGTAGACTTGCCTCTTTCTTTCAGCTGAGCAATCCTTGGGAAATAGTCAGAAATGATGTCTCGTATCCTGTAAAGTTCTATGGAAAAGTAGTTTCTGGATCAGATGGTAAGAAACAATGGATTGGTGGAGAAGACATTGTGGCCGTTGCTTATGATGTTCCAATACCTGGATATAAAACTAAGACTACTATCAATCTACGTCTCTGGTCAACAAAAGCACCCTCAGCAGATTTTGATCTGTCTTCATATAACTCCGGAAAGCATACTGAGGCAGCACAAGCTCTATTTAACGCTGAAAAGGTCCGTCTCCTTCTTCTCCTCTTTTAATGCTTAGAATGAAAAATGGTTTGTCTTTCATCACTTGTTCTTGTATATATAACAAGGAGTTCTCTAAGTATATATGCTGAAAAATAGTTTTATGTACCTCTTCTCCCCTTAATGGAAATAGATTTGCTACGTGCTTTATCCCGGAGACGAGTCAAATGAAGGAAAGGCTCTTCGTCTGAAGCAGCAGTACACTCTGTGTTCAGCCTCGCTTCAAGATATCGTAGCACGTTTTGAGACAAGGTCTGGAGGAAGCGTCAACTGGGAAGAATTTCCAGAGAAGGTTGCAGTGCAGATGAATGACACTCACCCTACCCTGTGTATTCCTGAGCTAATGAGGATTCTAATGGATTTGAAAGGACTAAGCTGGGAGGACGCTTGGAAAATTACACAAAGGTACTTCTTAAAATCTCTGTGTTAATTTGTTCCCATATCTCTAGTCTCTTTGTCCCAAGATATAATTTACAGGTTTAAACGTGCAACGTGTTTCTGAATAGTTAAATAATGATTCTATAGGACTGTGGCATACACAAACCATACAGTCTTGCCTGAGGCACTGGAGAAGTGGAGTTTAGACCTTATGGGAAAACTGCTACCTCGCCATGTGGAGATTATTGAAATGATTGATGAGGAGGTCATCCTCGAACAATATTAAATGTCTCTTTTATTTTGTATCTTTTCCATATCTGGTCTAATGTGCACTTTCATGTATTGCAGCTAGTTAGCACAATTGTTTCCGAGTATGGCACCGAGGATCCTGACTTGCTCAAGGAGAAGCTGAAGGCGATGAGGATCTTAGAAAACGTTGAATTGCCTTCTGCTTTTGCAGATGTGATTGTGAAGCCAAAGAAAAAAACAGTCACTGCAGATAACGCAAAAGCTTCTAAAGAAGATGCTCAAACTGTGGTGAAAAAGGAACAAGAAGAGGAAGCGAAAGTTATCCCAGAACCGACAGTTAAACCACCAAAGATGGTTCGTATGGCCAACCTAGCTGTTGTGGGTGGTCATGCCGTAAATGGTGTTGCAGAGATACACAGTGAAATAGTGAAGAAGGATGTGTTTAATGATTTCGTTAAGGTAAGCACTCTAACAAGTTAAGCATAATTCTTTACAATGTGCTACATGGAAGAAGACGAGACTCATTGTTTACAATTCTATATTTTATTGCAGTTGTGGCCAAACAAGTTCCAGAATAAAACCAACGGAGTAACACCAAGGAGGTGGATTAGTTTTTGCAACCCGTATCTAAGTGATATTATAACTAACTGGATAGGCACAGAAGACTGGGTCTTAAATACTGAAAAACTTGCGGAACTAAGAAAGGTATGTAGCTTTATCAGATCCGGTGTTGTTTCAAATGCTGTTTATCTTTATGGTAAGATACAGATCACCTTTGTTCGGTCTTTCTCCAGTTTGCAGATGATGAAGATCTTCAATCCGAGTGGAGGGCAGCAAAGAAGAAGAACAAGTTAAAGGTTGTATCACTAATCAAGGAAAGAACAGGGTATACTGTCAACCCTGATGCAATGTTCGACATTCAGGTCAGTTCCAGAGCTTCTTATTTACCTTTAGAAGCTTTCTTATCATCTCGTCAAATAGATAATGTATTGCTTTTTTTTTGTATTGAAAACTATTGCAGATCAAACGTATCCACGAGTACAAGAGACAACTACTTAATATATTGGGAATTGTTTACCGCTACAAAAAGATGAAGGAAATGAGTGCAAGTGAGAGGGAGAAGGCATTTGTTCCAAGAGTTTGCATATTTGGGGGTAAAGCATTTGCCACATATGTGCAAGCCAAGAGGATTGTGAAATTCATCACTGATGTTGGGTCTACTATTAACCATGATCCAGAAATAGGTGACCTGCTCAAGGTAATTGATCTGTACTTTTACGTGCTACTTTAATCATATTCTGAACAGACAACCTGCATAATCTTCCATCAAGTCTGCATATTGGCACCTGTATTACAATATAACTGCTAATGAGAAGTGTTAACTACCGTGTAGGTTATCTTTGTTCCTGATTACAATGTCAGTGTTGCTGAATTGCTTATTCCAGCAAGTGAGCTTTCTCAGCACATCAGGTATCATCAACTTCTTTGGCTTAGTCATCTTCTATTTTCTTGTCATGATTCACATGAGACTGAAACACTAAAATTAAGATAACTGGTAAACAAGGAACTGGGCTAGATTATAAGTTTATCATGAGAACTTAGCAACAAATCCTGAAATGAGGAACAATTAGCAGAAGTTATAATCAATCAATAGCACTCCCGCCATTTTCTGAAGACTAATGGTTGTCTTGTCTCTGCAGTACCGCTGGGATGGAAGCGAGTGGAACAAGCAACATGAAGTTTTCTATGAACGGTTGCGTTTTGATAGGAACCTTGGATGGGGCTAATGTAGAGATTAGAGAAGAAGTTGGCGAAGAGAACTTCTTCCTCTTTGGTGCCAAAGCTGATGAGATTGTGAATCTCAGGAAAGAGAGAGCAGAGGGAAAGGTATATGTTTTAAAAGACTAAAGCCTTCCTATTCTTATTTCTTCTCAGTGTCTAACAGAGCTTCCTTTTGACATGTTTCATCTTCATTCACATTCCAGTTTGTTCCGGATCCTATTTTTGAAGAAGTCAAGCAGTTCGTTAGAAGCGGTGTCTTTGGCTCAAACTATGATGAACTAATTGGCTCTTTGGAAGGAAATGAAGGCTTTGGACGAGCTGATTACTTCCTCGTTGGCAAAGACTTTCCTAGTTACGTTAAATGCCAAGAAAAAGTTGACGAGGCATACCGAGACCAGAAAGTAAGTAGTGATGCTTCTTCTTCCATTATCAAAGCTTTACATATTGTGACTCTTATCTGAAATATCCAACCTTGAAATTACCTTTTAATGATTTACAGAAATGGACAAGAATGTCAATCTTGAACACGGCAGGTTCGTTCAAGTTTAGCAGTGACCGGACCATCCACGAATATGCCAAAGACATATGGAATATTAAGCAAGTTGAACTTCCATGAGCCTTTTGACCATTTAAGGACTTTTTTGAATGTATCTTCTACTTCCCCAAGTTTCCAGTGTATCCAGGTGAAATAAGGAAATCATGTGTAGTGAGTGATATGCGATACAATGAACTGTACGAAATAAGATTCAGACAATCAAGACTTTCTTCGTCTATATCATGTCTATAAACTGTACCAGTAGCAAACAATAGAACATGGCAAACTATACATCTGCACACACCTTTAACGAAGAGTAACAAATGTTTCAATCCCCTGTTATTTCTAACACATCCCTTTCTGTTCAACTACTAATAAGAAGATACCTGTGTAGATAAAACTCAAAAGCTTTGGCCAGACTTGGAAACACAAATGACAAATCCAACACTTTAAAGTTCCTTCCTTCTCGTTAGTTTCTCACTATCTCTATGTTCAATCAGATGGCTGTGGAACAGCCTTTTTAGCTTCTGGTGGTTGAATCACAACGTCTTCAAAACCCTCTCATAGCTGGAGTTTCTCTCTAATCTTTTCTGCATATTACATCCCAGAGGAGAAGGTAATGCTTGAGCAAGGACATCACTGCAAGTGCTTAACGTTTCGAAATCTTGTTTCAACTCAAAACAAAGTTCCTTCACATTAGTATCCTTAAGTTCAATGAACTCCTCCTGAGAGACCTCAATGCTTGATGGTTGTGGAACAATCTCCTTAGCTTCTGATGAACCAGACGGTGAATTACCATCTTCAAATCTTTTCCTCTACGCCCCAACATCACGCTAACGGGTCTGTGAATATTTTGGTGGCCACCTAGAGCTTGAAAACACCCAAAACTCTTGCCACATACTTTGCACTTATAGCTCGAGTTACTCTGAGGTTTTTCCTGCAACTTACTTCTCAGAGGAAAAGGCAATGATGGAGGAATAACATCACTGTCACTACTGAAACCTTGTCTTGACTCAACAGATTGTTCCTTCACATTAGGATCTCTACGTTTGATCAACTCCTCCTGAAAGACTTCAAAGCATGATGGTTCTGGAACAACCTTCTTAGCTTCTGAGACAGTTAACACGGACAGTGAATGGCCAGCTTCAAACTCCTCCTTTTCACACGCTAATTTCCCTCTGTTTGATGATCTTTGAAGCGTTTGGTGACCACATAGAGCTTGGAAACGCTGAAAAGTCTTGCCACATAGTTTGCATCTATAGCTGGACTTACTCTCTGGCGCTTCGTGCAACTTACTTCTCCGAGGAAAAAGCAATGCTTCTCGAGCAACAAAATGCTCCTTCACATTGGTATATCCACGTTCAACCAACTCCTCCTGAGAGACTTCCAAACATGATGATGGTTGTGGAACAATCTTCTTAGCTCCTGAGTCAGCCAACACATCACAAAGTGAATGACAAACTTCAACCTCCTCCTTCTTACACTCTAACTGCTCTCCCTTTGATCTGTGAAGCGTTTGGTGACTGCCTAGAGAACGCTCAAAACTCTTGCCGCATATTTTGAATCTATAGCTGATGTTACACTCTCGTTTCGCCAGCGGCTTAATTCTCAGAGGAGAAGGTAATAATGCCTGAGCAACATCAACATCACTGCAAGTAGCAGACACTTCACTAAACTCTTGTTTCGACTGATCAACACCAAGATGCAAGTTTGTGATAACAGAAACTCGTTGAGAGAACATAACCAAGCTCATCGCAGCTTCATCCATCTCATGTTTCTCAATCTCACTCATAGAATAAGAAGACTCTTTTAATGAAGGATCAAGGGGTTTAGATTCGATGGAGGTTGAACTCGAGGAAACCCTAGGAGGCTTCTTGAGACCCCAAACCCGTTTCAACTCAGAATGAACCCTCTGGTGACCGCACACACCTTGTGCAGTTGCGAACCATTTTCCGCAGATTTTGCAAACATGAAGACTCTGAGACATGATGTTGGCTTCCTCAGACACTGCAAAGCTCAAACCTTTCGCTGCCGAAAAGACACAAAGGATGAAACTTTGTAAACCTGTTTCATCACAAGTAACCGTACACTAATCAAACCTACGAAAATTCCACTCCGACATTATCGGAAAAACCTCTCAATTTCGAGAAAGGACTTTGCTTTTCCGTTCAACTTGGAGAAGAAGATGTAAGAAAACAGAAAAAAAAAATTGACTTGATCAGCTTACCAGAGCAAAGTCGTCGTCTTTTTGGTTTACTGAATCTCTAAGCTAAGAACCCTAAACAAAAGATTTGGACTTTCGGGGAGCTTGGATCAGTCTCGCTGACGATCAAGCTTACTCACAGAGAAGGTGGAGAAACTTGCTTGTTGTGGAAGGTAGTAAGGCTTTTTTCGGAGAGGGTAGTAATCTCCTACACTCGCGCCTACAGTTAACTTCTGTAGTCTCTCTTTACAACATCTTACACAAAAACCGAACCGGTTTTAAAAAGGAACCAGGAGCAAACCAGGTATATCATACAAGACTTGGTCCAGAAATGTTTATAGTACATATACTAATATGATTATTATCAACAAGAATCATCTCTTCTTCTGTTTTCTTTTTCCTCACACATTCAACTGAGTTTCTTCTGAGCAAACAAATTAAATTAAAAGAGAAATCGAAGAATGCAAATCTGAGTCTTCATTATCATCAACATCTTGTTCTTCAGTTCTAACCACAAGAACATTGGCAAGTCTGGTCTAGTAGTCTTTTAGTTAATGTCCACTTGAGTAACTTTACCACCAGCTTGAATGATTTGTTTCTCAAGCTGCAACAAACACAAATAACATGATCATTGTTCGTCATAACGATTCATAAAGCAGAAACTGGATCTATTCACAATCATCACTCACATTGAACATATCTTGAAGCTTTGTCTGTAACGCCTTGTACTCTATATCCACCTGCTGCAGACATCTCACACACCTGTAAGTATAACAACATCAGAGAGTATTATTGTTACTCCACCAATCTCAACCAATGATCAGTTTCACAAATGAAACCATAATTAAAAGCCTCACCCTTCGTAGTTATTAGTCTCACAGTATTCCTTGAAGGTAACACACAAGCCTTTGACCCTCTTGGCACCAACACTGCATAACAAAGACTAAAGCTTCATCTTCCCAACCACACGTAAGATTTTACTTTCTCTGCTAACTAAAAATTTAGACAAAAAAAAGCTAGCAAACCAAGCATACCTTGAGCTACTACCCTTCAATTGATGCACACTCGCACCTACCTGACTAAAATCCACAGTTCCTGTCTGGTCCCTGAGATAGACAGGCCTCAGAGTCATATGATTGAAAAGTGGGATACTTGTGAATTATGATAGAAAAAAATAGAATAAAAAAGAAAACTTACAAAGCTCGAGCCATGTTCCCAATAAGCTTGACACAATCTTCAAAGAAGAGAGAGGTAACCTCAGCCACAAAATCAGGACTTGCATCATCTTGCAGCTTTTTTAACTCAGTAAACTGATCATCCAGAAAACCCTTCACACAACCAAAAAGAAAAAAAAAGAAAAACAAAACAAAGCAATGATCTTTAGCAACAACCCCCATCAAAGTTTCAAACTTTTCTCCATAAGAAGACACAAAATTATCTGAAATTCTCACACCAAAGATTCAGGATTTCGATAGATTAGGGTAATCATGGAATGATCTGTATTATCCTCCAACTCTCTGTTCGAATGAAATGGGGGGGGGAGGGTTTGTGGGAATAAACAAACCTGTTGGTAGAGAGAAACGGTGTAATTACGATATTGCATCTGCAGCTGAGCAACGAGAGCGTCCATGGTTAGAGATAGAGATAGAGAGTGAAGCAAAGAAACGGAGATTGAGCGAGCGAGAGAAGGAAGAATTGAGTTCGTCGTTGGTTTGGTTTCTTTTTGGGACTGATTTTGACTTTGAATTATCTGCAAATAGCCCCAATCCCAACAAGACAATCCTCTTTTGTCTTCTCTCACCAATTATATAACGCACGCTCCCCTCCTTTTAGCTTTATTAGAAAAAAGAAAAAAAGACAAGACATTTACCTGACTGAAAACAAATATATTACCTCCTTTTTCACTTATATTAAAAAATACATTAAATCACTATAATAAATATACTATTTTATATAATTATCAAATTTTAATAATTTTTAATCAATAATAATTCAATAAAATCAATTATTGTAAAAAAAAGTTTACGATTTTTTCATAGAGAAAAAAAAGTTTATCTTTGTAAAACAATGTTTTCCCTAAAACATATATATCTTAACTTAACGAAACAAGGGAAAATTGTAAAATTGTTTTACAAAAACTAACTGTGGTTCCATATCAAAAATCACAATTTATTGGTGTGTGTGTGTGTGTGTGTTTTTACATGAAAGTTTTTTTGTATATGTTTAAAAAAAAGAATTACTAATGAAAACATATATGTACAAGTTCTTTTGTATAAAAGTTGATTAACTATTTACATGGAAAGTTAACCAAAAACAATGGTTGTCAAAAAGACAGATTTGAGGACCAATGATTAGGAATGAAATCAAAGACATGAAGCATAAAATCTTTTACGTGTAGCTTTCAAAGCGTGCAACCTGATACTTGTTAGTTGTCAAAATCCGATACTCCGAATCTCCAAGCTGGTTGACATTGTCAACTCTCTTAAAACTCCATTGGTGTTTAATTAAAACACACATTTTACAACACATTGACTGGCCTAATGTTATTATAAACCAGCATCAAATATATATATATATATATATATATATATATATATATCGAAGTTTGATTTAGTTTTTTCCAAGAAAGCAACATCTATATGATCTATGGAACCGATTTCGAATAAAACCCATGTGACCAAAGAGATACTATACACCCAATAAGAGATCTTACAAATAAAAAAACACACACACGCACACACACTGTAAAGAAGCTGTAACAAAGGCTCAAAGACTTAACTATGATCAAAAACCAAAATAAGATAAACTGATGGAGGAAGGCACACTGGACAGACCGATATTCTAAAGAATCTGAATCAGGAACCGGACGTACGATGAAGTTTTTGTGCTACCTAGATTAGTAAAGAATATATCTCTTTATTTGATCTAGAAAATAACTCAAAACTAAATATTCTTTTCAATATAAATCTTGTAAGTTATGTCACAACTTGACATCTTCTTACATACTAGTATCTTAATATATTTTCAAAACTCATTAGGTATATATATTTTTTTTTGTCAACATTAGGTATATATTTAGATAACTCCTTATCTAGCAATATCAAAAGTTGGCATTTGGAAAAGATGCGTACTCAGGCTATGAATGGGGATGGCAGTACAAAGGCAGATCATCTATATTGCAGGAGAACTGCTTTTGAAACACCATTCAACATTTTTTAAAAAAAAAAAAATTATTGTGCAGGNAATTATTGTGCAGGAGAACTGCTAGCAGTACAATTTTTTTTGTCTTTTTCTGAAAAAAGCAGATCTCCCACATGCAGATCCTACCACCACATATTTGGTGATGTTCACTTTTTTTTTCCATTTTTTGACCAATGACTGTTTTGTTACAAATTATTAATATATTTAATATTCT
>OVBX01001164.1:0-28016 GCA_900406325.1 Erucastrum elatum | reverse complement strand
GAAGAGATATTTTAAGTCATTGTAACGAGACAAATGTAGAATGTATTTTAAATACTTCTGTCAAGAATTCTAAAAAAAAATACTATAAACATAGATCCAAAATTGTGTAAAAAATGAATAGTTATATAGTCGAATAAGAAAGACGCTATATAAAATAATGTAAGAGAATGAATAAAATTAGATAATTTCAAATTAAACAAATAAATCAACAATTATATCCCATGAAAATAAAAACATAATAAAACTTCAAATAAACAATATTATTAGCCGTAAGAANGGGCCGGCTCTAGTTATAAATATATATGTAACATGAATGGTAGTTTTTCACAGGAATGTAATGGAATGAAAATAAATTGAATTTAAACTAAATAAAAATGTTAAAATGTTATAAAACTGTTATTTTATCTTTTATTCCTGCAATTCCATCTATTCATGAGACATTTTGATCCGGAATACTTTTCAACTACCTTCNAAAACAAAACATTTTAAAATAAAAACAAATATTAAACAAAAATCAAGAAATATTTACTCTAGCTATTTAAATTATTTTCAAATTATCATCCCGCCCGTAGGGCGGGCCGGCTCTAGTTACTTCTAAAAAATAGCCAAATCTCGATTAATTATTCCCTTTAACAAAAAAGTCTCATACAAAATAAAAACTGATATATTCAAATAAAAAATAATTAACTTGTTATTTCGAATATAAAAACAGTCAGTGAGTTCAAATATTTTACTAATTTATGTTTGTAGAGCTTGCAAACATTTGGATTTTGTTTTCAAATTTTACGGTAAATGATTTAAATAGCACAAAATAAAATTATATAAAAATAGCATACAAATATTTTTTCAAAATAATATTAATTTAATAAAACAAAACTAAATTACATTAAACTTTAAACTCTTACCTTAACTCCACTTCCTACTAGACCGTAAATCCTATTAGCTCAGATATAAAATTAAAAGGTTTGAATTAAAGTTATTTTGAAATATTTCCTTCTCGTATGTTATTTTTGAAATAAAATGTGTATTAGTACACTATTGGGTATTCTCTTTTTCTATGAAATTTCATTGGAATTTATGTTAATTTTTTGTCTATATGATACCAGAGATACCCCTATGATTACTCTGATCCCATGGATCATTTTAATTTTTAGGTCCCGTTATCCGAAGATTCAGCCTTACTCGGTCCAGTCCAGTCCTGAAACAGAAACTTTTTAAATTCCGGAAGGCAGGGCAGGCTTTCAAGTTATTTTCGAGTTTGAATAAAATCGAGTCTCTTATTATTTTCAAAAGGATCCAAAATCGAGTGTCAAGAACCTCATTTATTTTTATAGCCACAATAGTTCAGTTTTAATATCGGGAATTTCCACATCATCTTCCAAACAGAAAAGACTTGAAAGTTTCGAAGCACAGATACGACTGCGTGAAGAAGGATAGAGAGAGCAGTTTATATTTTCGAACAGAAAAGTTCACTTAGTAGCTATCGATGTCAGTTTCAGGCCTTCTCAAGAAGTAACGCAGACAGTTCACCAGCTCCTGCAGGAGAAGTTGATTCTTAACCTCTCTTATTTTCTCAAGGTTTCAAGTTGAAAAGTAAAAGAAACAACTACTCACCTTTGACAGAGAACTGTTTAGTGCTTGCCCTTGATAGCTTACGTGAAATTTATCTTTCGCAACCAGTCCCTGAGACAATGGCCACGTTAATAATTATATGGGTGTGGAAATGGAATCACACTGTATGTACATGCAAAGGTATTAAAGAGTTTTGAAGTACTTCTGTGTCTATCTCTGCGGATTCCACGTCTATGTTGATATCAGCCATCACTTTGATCATCTCTACAACCAGACCTGGCCTGTCAGCTGTCTCTATGCACAGCAGGCTATAGAAAACAGCAAACCGGCGAGGGTTATGTAAAAAACTATTTTTTAAGGCACAAAAATGTGAATATGTGCTGTCATTTCTACTGAATTTATTATTTACATACCTCCTCTTTGGTCCGTCTTCCTTTACATGTATGTGAGTTGCGATATCAACATCAACCTGTCACCAAATGAATCCAAAGCAGAAGAAAGAAAGACATCAGTAAAGCTAGTCTTTAAGAACAAACTGCAAACTTCTTCAAATCTCGATTTAGCCAGACGACATGGGGAACACATAAGTACAGTCCAAACAAGGGGGAGTAAACCTTACCTTCTTTTCTGGAGCCTTTATTCCAAATGTCTCACCCATTGCAAGTTGTTCGCTACACTCCTGCAAAACAAACACAGGCAATGTTATAGCATTATCCAAAGCTGAATGGAAGCAAGCCTCTTTGAATGTGAACAATGTAAAAAGATAAAGAAAACAGAAGCAGACCGGATGGTATTTTAAGAGATTGTTGATGATTGTTAACCGAATTTGCTCCAACAAGTCAGGATCTTCCACTTTGCGACCAGTGTCTCTGTTGTCAACAAAAGAAAGATCAAAAATTAATTCAGGCATCTGTGACAGCTGACAATCCATTCCAGGAAGCTGAAAATCATAAACAATCAACACAAGCTAGACTTTGACAAACTTGTACAGACTATTGAAGAAGCAAGAAGCCATTAAGTGATTATCTAAAGCAACGAGAGAGAGAGAGAGAGAGCAGCAAGGAAAGAAGGGCCTTTCTTACAGTTTTGTTATAGAAAACCTTGTCTGTTTAACAGATCCTTCAGTTGTGACAGTTCCTTTTATTACATCCAATCCCAAATCTTTCAACGCCCTCATCTGCCAAACACAACCAAAATGCTTCATGAGCCAAAAACAAGGCAAGGCAGAGATAATCTAACAGTGAAAATACACTACTAATCTAGCTCCAATAGGTCAATAATAGCTAAAAAGCCTAGTGCTGCATTTTAGCATTTCTGGTGTAAGGAGGAGCTTTTATCACATCAGTAAAAATGGGAAATAAAACCAAAAACAAGCTTAAAGGGACAGAATCAATGACTAACTGTGTCAATGAGAGCCCCGAGACGATCTCCAAAACTGAGTTGTACAATAGTGGCTTCAGGATCAGCATCCTGGTCTATCAAAACCATTGGCATTGGAACAAAGTCCTCATCGTCTTCTGATTTCTGCGATCAAAATTTCCAGCAAAATGTCATCTTAAAGTTTTCCCTATTAAACATAAGAAAATCAGATTACGTATATTAAACTCTATACACATGGACAACATAACCGTAATATTCTTTACATTTACTGAGCTCCTGCATGCAAGTCTCAAATCAATAGATCCAAGAACCATCAATAGTTTAACCACTCTCAAAGTTCAAGATTAAGGAGAAATCAAAAAGGCTGATAACAAGTTACTCACCGGATAAGAAGGAGTGGAGGCATCAGTGCTGTTAATCGAAGCGTATACACGGTTTCTCATACTGCATATCACATCAAACACAGACCGTAAAGATATATATTAGCAGATCAATTACGAATCTAGATAACACTTCCATCTACCGAATCGTTCGATTACATACTAAGCAAATATCTTAGTGAGATTCAAACTTAAGAGTAGCTGAATATTAAGAACCAATCAAGTTCAGAGGACATGCATGACAAACGCGAAATACGCAGCAGCTTAACCTCATCGTCAACGGTAGAGGCATTACGAACTTGCGGCGATCACCGAACAAAGCAAGCGATAGATCTGGAGATGCTTGAATTTGAGCGGGAAAACGAGTCTGCCGGCTGATCGCGGAAGAATGAGTAGCAGCAGAGAAGATTGTATTCGAGAGCGCCATTGATGTTGTTTGTAACAGACTCTTTTCTTTTTTCTTCTCTCTTCTTTCTCCTTCACAAGTCAGAATCAGAAGAGAACAACACTAAACGCTATTAATTGGCGTTTTGCGATAACAAAAGATGGTGGAGTGCTGAATCTGCTGATGTGTGACGTCACTTTTTTCGATTGGTCCACTATCTACCAAACTAAAAGAATCGCATTTTAGTTTGTATTTTTTTCTTGTATGTTTCTACGATTAATTGATTGAAAACTTTGCAAACTGCTACAAATAATGTGAGTGTGACCGATTGATCGAGACTCATTGGTTGCTGACGTTTCTAAACCTATACGTTTACTTATATCAAATTGTCTTCTTTCTCCTTTTAATAATTTTCTCAGCCAAGCCAATCGGACTGGTTCCCAGATTATACTTATGCATATTAGCATATACAAACCAATTTTCCCGGAATTAAGATAAATAAATAACGAGGCTGGGCTTAAAACTAGGCCATAGCCCAATGGGCCTTACATTTCTGCGTTTAGAGCGGTTTCTTCAGGAAACTACTACAACAAGACTCTCTCGTTCTCTGCAGAAAGACAAAAAAAAATCAATATCGAGAAAGATCTCAGTGATTAGCAAAAAGATGTCTTCAGCTCGTTCTGCGATCGCACGGCTAGGTTTGGCTCGGTCATTGAGGGAGAGTCAGATCGGTGCGTCTCGCTCCGTTGGATCGATCCGGTGCTTCAGCGACGACAAAGGTCGCGTGCTCAGCGATGAGGAACGCGCCAAAGAGACCATCTACATCCAGGTTATTTCTCATTTTTTAGCGTCTTGATTTGTGTATGGTTGGTATAAGAGTTTGTTTATTGCGCTTTCTCTTATTTGATTTAATGTTTAGAGATAAAATCCAGATAAAAAAATATCTGATCATAGTAAATCGATCAACATGTCATTTATGGAAATGAAGCTAGATCTGATTAAATTCGATTTGGATCCAGTTTTTTTTGGATATAGATTATTGGTCTCTTAATCAAAGTCAAATAGTATGTCCATGAGTTTTACAAGGAGGCTATGAGATCGTAAGGAGGCTATGAGATCGTAGATTGAGAAAAGTAGTGGAAATGAATGTTGTTCGTGTGATTCAGGCCTATCTTCGTTGAAGAAATGTGAAATACTGTGTGTTTCTTGTTATGTAATCTCTATGTGTATCTTCTATTTTCACAAACCTTTTTTTTTGGGTTGTAGAAAATGGAGAAGGAGATACTAGAGAGGAAGAAGAGACTCGAGCAACAGAAGTCAGAAAGTGAGAAAGGAAGTGCAGGAAAGGTAAGAACTTTCATCAAACCTTCAATATCCACTCGTTTCTTTTTCATTTATTTACTCAGAATCCCCTAGTCTTTGTCCATTAAATGTTAAATAACGTGCGACTATAGGGCATATCTAGTACCCGAATCTAGCAATACATGCCAAACAAAACGAATACTTTCACTGATGTTCTGCTTTTTTTTTACTTTCTTATGCAGAAACCAGAGGAAAAGAAGCCCTGAGTTCAGCATCTGTAGTAGCGTCTGGTCATAAGGCAAGAGCAACAGTGAAAAATAAGCCTTTTGACAATTTGACCTTTGTCCTCTCTTGGTTTGAGACTTTGGACTTGTCACCCTCCTGATGTATGTTTGTTTGTGTGTGTTCTAAAAATAATCAAGTTTGAGACTATAACATAAACGAGTGCCTCAGTTGAAAGACAACCATATGCATTTGATTCAAAATACCAAAACGGTACCAAACATACTTGTGTGTTGTTACAAAAAAAAGCTTTCTTCTATACACTATATTTTATTATTTCATCATTCATCAGTATAAGAAAATAAACCCAATGCTATTGCTTTCCTATTCACATAAAATTTGTAAATAAACCCTACTAACAAACTAAAAACCCATCACAAACTTCCCCTTTATCACATCCGATAACCAAACTCCTCATAATGACCACCGGGAGTCAGTTCCTGACCAAACTCCGACATGCTCTGTTGCTGCTGATGCTGACTCTGAACAGTAGAACTCTCCTGCTGCCCAGTCCAATCCATGTTGGAACCAGGCATAGCTAAATTAGTGTCGACCGTAGTTATGTCGTGTATGCTCGACCTCTTCCTCTCTTTCTTCACCGAGTTCTGTCTAAGGAAATATTTCTGAGCATGACTAGCAACTTGCGTCGGTGTCCGAGTGACCACCACGTTCCTCGATATGCTCCTCCAGTCTCCTTTCCCATATCTCTTCAATCCAATCAGAAACAATCTGTAAACAAAAAAGATTCACAAAACTTTAGCAAAAAAAAAAGATTCATAATATCAAAAAATGCAATTAGTCACACCAAAAATGTAATTAATCACCTAAATTTAGCAAAATATACGACAATAAATTTGAAAAATCTGTTACTAATTCCTAAATTCCCTAAACCAAACCGAAACCCTAATTTTTGCATAATTAAGACATACTTGTGTTCGTTCTCCGACCAAGGAGTCCCACGTTTCCGCTCGGTCTCTCCGTGTTTAGACCCAAACGAGATCTGACCAGCCGAGTCCCAACCCGCAGCCGAGTCATCCATGTAATCAGGGACATCGACTCGTCCCGAATCGATCTCCAAAACGTCGTGCACCAACGCCTCGTAATGCTCCCTAACTTCACCGGTCGATTTCCCGAGCTGATCGGCGATTCTCTCCCACCGATTGGGAGATCCTTCGGGGAACAGCACCAGAGCTTGCTCGAACATCTTGTCCTCCGACCTCGTCCACTGACTCGACGCCATATCCAAAAGCTTTTGTTTTGAAAAATCAGAAGAATCTGAAATTTGATGGATGTGTTTGGAGAAACTGTTGAAGACTAATTAATTTATAAGGATTCTCTTTGTTTTTTCTTAGGAAAGTTTTTTTTGTTTAATTTGCTGGAAAATTTATAAAAGGGGGAGAGGAAGCAGCACAGAGACCAACTTCAACACGGTTTCTCTGCAATTGGGATGTCTTTTGTCTCTCTCTCTCTTCTCTTCTCTATTTTTTTTTCTTTTTATTTATTTTTAATTTTAATTTTAGGGTTACACACCTGACCCTGATGACTGTATGTATTTTTATGCTTCCAGTTTGTTACAGTTCTTTCATATTCTGACTTTTTTCTAATTCTTTTATAAGCATATGCCACTTTAATTTCCAATAATATACCGACACGTAGCTGTTTGGAAAAAAAAAACTAACCGCCTAAAATTACGAAAAGCAGTCCCATAAAAAGTTTCTTTTTGAGTTCACATTCACGAAGGAATCCACTGTCTACGTCTCTTTGCTCTATACCTGTCACTCTTTTCTTTTTCTTGGGGGTCCAATGTGCTGGCTTTATACTACACACACCGTCGGTTTAATTCTAAACTTAATCATTATACACCTTACTATCCTCTACTGTAATTTGTTGTGTTGCCTTTCAGTGCCTATGAAAAACGTGTTGATCTTCATGTTTCTTGGTGATGTGTTGGTTTTCATCTTGATTTTCATGTTTCTTGGTGATATGTTTGGTTTTCATCTAAGTAATTTTTCAGAGTACAACTTTTGTCATTCAAAGAAGACAATACCATGATTGCTCAACATTTTTTTTTTGTAAAAATTTGCTCAACATTTTGACCAGATTACTTATGTATTTACCGCAAAATTTGACGAATGTTTGATAGTTAGGTCATTAATTTAGTCAAAACACAATTTTCAACTATTTTAAAAATAAAAGTTCAAAACTCAAGACTCTTGGCTAGTGATTAACGAAGAATATTACTCCAATCAATATTCGTAGTTCAATGCACGTTTATGTTGAGATTATATATACTCCTATACCACTTAATTATATTTCTGTTCAGTAAAACAAAGACAACATTCAGTTTTGTCTTATCTTATCCAATATCTTCATTGTATTTATTCTGCATATACTATTACCGTGTCTCAGCCAACTTCAACAAATTAATTAAAGAAAACAAAGGAATTTCGACGAGTATTTTAGTATTTTAATTGTACTTGCTTGTTGACAAGAAAAAAACTGTACTTGCTTTAATCATAGAGTAGTTTACTTGTTTTAATATGATGATTTACACACTTTTACTAATCTAATTGGTTCCACAAATTAAGTGGATACGTTACGCACTCGACGAAGGTGCGTGGACCGACTCTTCACCAGTATGGCAATATTAAGTCACGTGTCATTCTCCTAACTGTTTCTCAAAAATACTTTTTGGCATATTACTGATGTGCCAAAATGACGTGGCTGCTCGCAGTGCCGTCACGTGGCTCTTTGGAGAAAAATCTACCAATTTCTAGCTCTTTTTATAAGTTTTTTTGGCTGTTATCACATGTTTTAGTTTTGATATTATCTTCGAAAACGAGGGGGCGAAAAAGGAGCATTTATTAAATGGGTTAGTTTGGGCGTTTAAATTGGGCTTGTAAGCTAACAATCTATCCACAATACGTACTTACCTTATGGGCTGCTCTAACTTAAACCAGCACCCGGCACAAGAGATTTTCAAATAGAGAATTAGAACTTGTTACATTACATTAATGAATATATTTTGTAGCTGCTGAATCACAATTTGATCCACATTTTTATATCTTTACCTAAACATCTTTTACACATTTTACATACAGACAAATTTATGGTTTAATTGCGTCCTTTAAGCTAGTTGATAAAATAGAGACCTGTAATCCTGCAAAACTTAGAATATTGTAATCTTCACTGCTATACACCACGTTTCAATATATGAAGATGATGATATTATAATGTTTGCTTGTTGTATTATAAGGTAAACATTTAGAAAAAAAAAAGTCCATGATCATATATAGTTGTATTAATTTATTAGAGATGGGCAGGTCTGATACACAGTATGTGAGAGACGTGGTCGGATTGAAGCAAACTGAGTTTTGCAATTGCATCTTATCTAAAATCACATTTGACCATCCCAGTCGCTGTATAAACCACTCCCCCTTATCTTGAGTTTTTTTTTTATTGCGTTATCTCTTTACTCTTTTATTTAACGTGATTGGACTCCATGTGAATCATAGTGTTTTATTTTTTTTGTCGAATTTAATGTGCATATATATGTGTGTGGTTGATACGAATATGTGTCAACGTTTGGTGATAGGCTAACACTCATTCTAATTATCCTTTACAGTGAAAAGGATAGGCTTCCAAGTAGATATTTCATATTTGTTTGGATAAGCTAGTGCAATGCGCGTCCAAAAACGTCAATGCACTGAAATATGTATCCAGATACGAGTGTGATTGGAACTTGGAAGGGGCATGCATTTTGCATAGCAAATACAAATCATTTTACGATATTTCCACCTCATCAAGTTTTGATGGTGCTAGGTGAGTCATATTCAGCTTTCATTGAAGCTGAGACTAAACGTAGAATACGATCTTGGACATTTTGTTAGTTGGTGTTAACACTCTTTGACTTAGAGCTAACCTAACAGAAATCATTTCATTAAGATAATCGCTATTACATTATAGTATGATATCCAACTTGTAATATACAAACAGTATTTTTATATGATTATTCGTAGTAGAGAAAAAAAAGAAGAATATTCGTAGTAGATTGTAAGAGATGTTTAAAGCCAACACAAAACGAAAAGAAAAACTGATTTCCTCGATTTTGGGTCACGCTATATGCATTAAAACCTGTGTGCTTATCCCTTTGTTTAAAGAAACTACATCCCACGTGTCACATTCATTGCCACACGTGTGAACCTACAAGACCTACATAGCCGTCAAAGGTAACGTCGTCGCTACTGTGTCTTATAGGAGTATAAGGGAAGTTGACGCCGTCTGATTTTGTTTCTTTTTAACGGCCCTTACGGTTTCATCGGGAACTAACTAAAAAGAAGGCTTTGGAGCAGAGTCGTTACGTTTTGAACAAGTGTAGTTGTAGAGAAACTATGGTACATAAGTTCGTGCCAATTAATTAGCAAGAACGTAGGGCTTGATTGGTTAATGCTGTAGCTTTTATTTTTCTGCTGTAGAATTTTAGCTGTATAATTTTAGCTGTGGCTGTATAATTTTTGCTTTGATTTTTAAAAGGAAACTCTAACTATTACACATTAATTTAATGATATAAAACTCACAGACGTGTTAAAATTTTTGAAAGCACTGATTTTATGCTGTGGAAAAAATGGTATCTACAGCCAAAATAAATGAAAATAGGAAACTAGGCTGTAGGTTTTGAAAAAGTAAAGAAAAGTTAGATTGGTAAAAAAATGAAGCTGTAAGTTATTTCTGACTGTCTACAGCAACGAGAGCAACTTCCAATCACCCTCGTAATTACAAAACTTTCAGTCTATAATCACATCAGTTTTATCTTCTCACGCAATCTAATGGCATTTACTTAGATGCTACTTTTAGTGGACTATCATTATGTGGTCAAATAAAAATTGTTTACAAGCATAGCTAGTTCTGAAGTCATACTATATACTACTTACCAAACTGGTTTAGGATTGTTCATGAATCTATAAAAGCATTAGCATAATTGGTAATATATAAAAGTAATTGTGACCGGACCAAACAGATAAGGCATCTAAATATATGTTAGTAAAGCTTTTCAGACGATGCTTGCTTATGAGATTACTGACTGTGGAATAAGAACAATCTTCTCTTCTTAATACTAATAATATGGTAAATATTTAAATTACCCTTGAATACTATCATTAATTACAACAAAACGCCACTATCTATATCCTTATTCTTATCACTTTCAGTTTCATAATCTCTCTATTATATAACCAACCCTTGTCTAAATCACACAAATTCTAAGTCCTCCACAATCTGACCCGACCCGACCCGAATTCAAACCGGTTCAAATGGAGGTGCAAAGCAGCAACAATGGCGGCGGACACTCTTCTTTCTCCAGCCTCCGCGTCTACCTTAACTCCCTCTCCTCCACGCCTTCCCGCTTGGCCCGCCGCGCAGTCTCCGTCTCCACCTCCTCCGAAGAGACGAGCCGCGTCCGCGCCGTCTCCGGCGAGCAAATGCGCCGTACTCTCCGGTGGTACGACCTCATTGGCCTCGGAATCGGCGGAATGGTCGGCGCCGGAGTCTTCGTCACCACTGGCCGCGCCAGCCGTCTCTACGCCGGTCCCTCCATCGTCGTCTCCTACGCCGTCGCCGGCCTCTGCGCTCTCCTCTCCGCCTTCTGCTACACCGAGTTCGCCGTCCACCTCCCCGTCGCCGGCGGCGCCTTCAGCTACATCCGCACAACGTTCGGCGAGTTCCCGGCGTTCTTCACCGGGATGAATCTCGTGGCGGACTACGTGATGTCGAACGCCGCTGTCTCGAGGAGCTTCACCGCGTACTTGGGAACCGCCTTCGGGATCTCGACCTCCCGGTGGCGCTTCGTCGTCTCCTCCCTCCCGAAGGGGTTCAACGAGATCGATCCCGTCGCCGTCGTCGTGGTCCTCGCGATCACCGTCATCATCTGCTGCAGCACGAGGGAGAGCTCCAAGGTGAACATGATCATGACCGCATTTCACATCTCCTTCATAGTGTTCGTGATCGTGATGGGGTTCTTGAAAGGAGACTCGAAGAATCTAACGGCTCCGGCGAAAGCAGAGCATCCGTCGGGGTTCTTCCCGTTCGGCGCGGCGGGTGTTTTCAACGGAGCAGCAATGGTTTACTTGAGCTATATAGGATACGACGCCGTTTCGACCATGGCGGAAGAAGTTCAAAACCCGGTTAAAGACATACCGGTCGGTGTCTCCGGTTCGGTCGCCATCGTTACGGTTCTTTACTGCCTCATGGCTGTCTCCATGTCAATGCTCCTCCCATACGATCTGGTCCGTATAATCATTTAATTTTTATTTATGTTAAAGAAAAAACGGTACGTTGTTTGACTTTGGAAGTTGAAAACGGTGTGGCATGTGTGTGTACGCAGATAGATCCGGAGGCGCCGTTTTCCGCGGCGTTTAGAGGATCCAACGGCTGGGAGTGGGTGACGAAAGTAGTGGGGATAGGAGCAAGCTTTGGGATCTTAACATCACTTTTGGTGGCCATGTTAGGTCAAGCTCGGTACATGTGCGTCATCGGACGGTCCAGAGTGGTCCCTGCTTGTTTCGCCAAGATTCATCCCAGAACATCTACGCCAGTCAACGCTTCCGCTTTTCTTGGTACGTTCATTTTATATTTGATTATTACTGTCAAAAACAATGATGATGAATAATCATTTGTACTAGTAAAATTAGATTTTGTGAATTTAGGTCTATTAAAAAGTGAGATAGAGGCAAAGCAGTTAGGTTAGAAAGGGAAGCTAGAACCGTTTCAGTTGTTGTCATGATCTTTTTTTTCTTCCTCTTTGATTTGATGTTTTAACGTTTTCTCAAAGATCATACGATCCACGTGATTACATTATCTATACGTGTCCATTTCAAAAATTATTTCAATATCAGAACTTTTGGACTCAACCATTTTAAAAAATCTTTTCCCCTATCGACCACGATCGTGACAAGATTTGTATAAGGTATATTAAACGTAGGGACGTCATGGGTTTTGTGGTGTTTGGTTCTTAATACTTTAAGACAGAGAGAGAGCATATTGAGTACGATGGCTAGATGTCATGTTCACCATTGGTTTCTTTTGCTCTGTGTGTAAAGTTCTGAGCTTCCAAAAGATTCAGTCTTTCTCAACGGTCTTGATTGTGATATATTGCTTGGTGGGTCTCTTTGGTCCATTTGTGTTCCCTTAGTGTTGAAAACACATATTCCACTTTTGTTCCTTTTTTTGTTGTTTTTAGAATTTGCTACGATTATTGGATAGTTATTAGGATTTCCATCCATTGGCCGACTAATCATCAAATCATTACCACAAAAAAAAACTGTGGAGATATTTTTTAAAATGCATGAAAGACATAATCGAAATTTTATTGGCAGTATCTCAATGGTTATCCCTTAGTCATGACTTTCAACATTATACAATATTGGTTGCCATAGCATTGTCGTGAGCCATAGCTTTTGTTTTATCCATTTGATGCATGCACTCAACAAACATTGGGTTTCTCATAAAGCTATAAACATTGCACAAAGTGGATCATTATTAGGGTCACCAGCGTCCAACCTTATCCTTACCAATTTTAGCATCCCACTTACTCAAATTTTGCTATATCCAGCAATAGCATTAACTTGTCTTTCTTATTTTGACAAAAGAACGACAAACTAAAGGAACAAACCCTCCCCACCACCATCTTCAATTTCATTTCATTTCCAACTAGACTTTGTCTCCGGTCGAATAATCTATCTTTCTAGTTAAAGAATATGATCGGTCTTATTAACATTTTGTTCTTTACATTTCAGGCATTTTCACGGCGCTGCTTGCCCTCTTCACTGACCTTAATATCCTACTAAACCTCGTATCCATCGGAACGCTATTTGTCTTCTACATGGTCGCAAACGCTCTCATTTTCAGGCGTTACGTCCCTGTAGGACCCACCAAACCATGGCCGACGCTCACTTTTCTGACACTATTCTCCATATTCTCTCTTGTCTTCACCCTCGTCTGGAAACTTGCGCCACAAGGGAAGGTCAAGGCTTTCATGCTCGGTGCAAGTGCGGTGGTGGCTATAGCCACCGTGCTGATTTTCCAGCATGTGGTCCCTCAGGCGAACAAACCCGAGTTATGGGGAGTCCCGTTCATGCCGTGGACCCCGTGTGTGTCGATTTTCTTGAACATATTCTTGCTCGGTTCGTTGGACGCACCGTCGTACGTCCGGTTCGGGTACTTCTCCGGTTTGATCGTTATTGTGTATTTGTTTTATGGTGTTCATGCCAGCTCTGACGCTGAAGCGAATGGGTCTTTTGGTGTGAAAGAAGATGGACAAGCCTTGAAAGAGCTAACTGAAGTGTGAATAAGTGGACATTATTTAGTTTGTTTCCTAAAAATTAGCTTATGTAATTAAACTCTCTATTTTTCAAAAGGAGGGGGTTTTGAAATAATCATGAAAGTTATTTAATCTAACTTGAGAAAATAGTTTATCGACTGTGAATTTACTTCTGGCAGAGGCTAAATATTTATGTGACAGAAATATTATGTAACAGTTTAGAAAATTGATATACTATCTATTATATGTTCATTTATTTTCATGTTATCTCCGTGAGATTCTGCAAAGGAAATCAAAGTCCACTGCAAATATCTTTCGTTTTTCTCATTCAACATCTAAGCCTTTGAATAGAAACCAACAAAACAAATAAAAGTTCAAACGTTTATTTTCTTTTTTTAACTTATACTTATCCATATATTAAATTAACCCCTCCGACAAAGAAGATAACGACATTTAAACATCAATCTTTGTCAATCGTATAAGGCAAAGATCTGGTATGAAATAGTTATGTGATACACTCCCTTAATAAATGGATACGTTAGCTAGACATAAGCCTCTCATGAATACGAGAGATGGCATA
This sequence comes from Erucastrum elatum, assembly GCA_900406325.1. NCBI lineage: Eukaryota > Viridiplantae > Streptophyta > Magnoliopsida > Brassicales > Brassicaceae > Erucastrum > Erucastrum elatum. The sequence goes on along the minus strand of OVBX01001164.1, from coordinate 13,821 downwards.
CAATTGATAGCGAAGGGTCCCCATCTTTATCACGGGACACACATACTTGACTTTATCCGAAGCTTCAAATCCAACAATATCACCTTTTCTTTTTCTTTTTGTTTTCCACGATCACTTGTTTCTAATTACTCGAAGATAGAATACATTCTTTTTGTTATTTATATTTTTGTTCTCGTACACAATATCGATAGTAAATATGCGAAATAGTTATGTTCTTTATACACTTACGAGGTTAGTGTCTTGGTGATCGATAATTTACATTTTCTTACTATTTAATATTCCCAAATATAAATGACTGTGTAACCATGTCAATCAGTAATGTTCTCAAATATCGACCAAATGACATTTTTGATACCATTTCAAGTGTAATACATGTTACCTTAGCTTAAAGAATATTATTTCGTGTTAGCTTGGAACTTCAATATTAAATAACGAAATATATGACACATTCTACAGTAGTTCCTATACCGTTCATTAGCTACAAACCAAAGTATATGCTCTAAAAGTTTTGGTTTGTTAAATATGTTTTCATTTTTAGTTTAGTTTAAATACTTAAGTTCTTTATTTTCTAATATTTTCTTGCAGAGAACTGTGTAAGTCAGGAGCGAATATGTAAATCTTAATCGAATAATCAAATCAGTCCAATTATTCTTTTATTGAACACTTCCAATAATTACGTGAGCATTTTGGTTAATTTAATATAAATAATTACATTTATATATTTCTAAGTGGATGATTTATACCCGAATCTGAAATAAGTGTGTTTAAGTGGGAGACGACACTTGGTTGTATTCCCTCTCTCGCTCTCTTTTTTGGTGACTATATTCCTAGAGATAGGACCCATACAAGAATAGCTCAATTTTTTCAAGATCTTCACATCGTTGGAAACTTTTTATTCATATATTTTATAGTATTTTGGATTTGTTTTCAGAAAATATTCTGCCAATAAGAAAGATTGATTCTATTTGTAATACATAGATTTGATGTCTTTCTAGAAACAGCACTTTACTCGAGCCACGGGTTTCATTCCATCAGCAAAAGGGTTCATTAAAATCTAAGTGTGAGTCTTATCTTTCGAATTTGCCTTTGTCCTAGTCACAAACCTTAATGTTGGATTCTACATTGGATTACCATTATTTTGATCCCTTGAGGATAACAACGGCACCACTTTTTTTTCTTCCCGACGGCCATGAAAAAGGTGCATAAAATATGGTTCGGATTTAGAGTAAAGTAGTATTTTGAACAGAAAAAGGTATTGTATGTAGTATAAGCTGAGACTAGACTTGTGAGATGCAACAGAGTAGATGAAAAAGCCTACAGCCTAATCATGATTCAATAGAGAACGGGACCACAAAAATGTCAACCTCTCTAAAACCACTCAAGGCACAATCTAAAGGCAAGTTGTGCAGAAGCTAGTGAGTCCATTAGTCCATAGCTAGATGTAGGTATAATCTAATTATTTTCACTTTTCTGTTGACATTTTCATTACGAATTTTTTTCCAACTTATCATAAACTTTGACATTCGCTTTACGAATCATTATGATCTCTATATTTGATAGCAAGTTGCGAGTCTCTCCAAAAAGAAAAAGACCGCAGAAGGAAAATAGCAAGAAGGATTAGACTTAACGACTTTTGATTGGATTCTCCTTAAACAGGGAAGTTCTTGGCAACTTGCAATATCTTCCACATTTTTATCATCCAAAAAGTGAAATTAAAGTTAAAACATTCCATTCCATGATGTGTAAATCTTGTCCTCAACTTGTTCTTAGACATTATTCAACATTCCTAATCATACAATATGGATTCGCAGATTTTATATGTCTATTCTTTCACCAATTGTATGAGATCAGCCAACCACATCAATTAGTAATTTTTAATCAAACAAATTGAAGTAGAATAAGATACATAAACCATACTTTACAATAAAATATCTATTAACTCTCTGACTTTAACTGATAGCCTAATTAATTATCTTAACAAATACAAGAAATTACACCCGCTTTTTTTTGTGTGTGGCCAAAGTAGCCTAAAGTTTTGTCCAAGGGGTAGACCTTTGTTTTTTCAAGTAGTAAAACTCTGGCAGACAGAGTTAGAAACTTGAGAAATGAAAATTATAACCTTTGGGCTGATGGGCCTCATCTAAGCATTATTTAATTTGACTTAGGCCCAAACTAGTACGAGACTGATCCAGCCCGTGAACTGAATAAAAACCAAACCCTAAGGGAACCTTGTTTATAAGCAAAGGCAAAACTCTGTCTTCCGTCTCTTCTTCATTTTAGCCGCAGCTTCATCTTCCTAGCAGGTACGCTCTGGTTAACCTAGAATTTGAGTAACAGTCAAGTAACACATAGGTACTCGAAGCTTTTGATCCATGTTTATCTGTAAAAGGTGTAAAATGGTAGTCTTAGGGTTTGCTAGATTGTTAATGGCTTAGATAGTGATAATAAGATTTTCACTCTTCTTTAAAGCTCAGTGTTCATATGTTGATGGATAGCTCTTGATTGCCATAGTAGTTCTTGTCTGTTCCTCCATTGTTAGTATCATACCATAATGTTAGAAATTCAATGTGTTCTTACTAAGACATGAGTTTCTTTTGCCAGGTAAGCATCAGATAATAACTGAAAGATGGGACGTGTCCGAACCAAGACCGTGAAGAAATCTTCTCGCCAAGTCATCGAGAAGTACTACTCACGCATGACGCTCGACTTCCACACAAACAAGAAGATCCTCGAAGAAGTTGCAATCATCCCTTCGAAGCGTCTCCGCAACAAGATCGCTGGATTCTCCACCCATCTCATGAAGAGGATTCAGAAGGGACCCGTTCGTGGCATCTCTCTCAAGCTCCAAGAGGAAGAGCGTGAGCGTCGCATGGACTTTGTTCCCGACGAGTCTGCTATCAAGACCGATTCGATCAAGGTCGATAAGGAGACACTGGAGATGCTTGCTTCCCTTGGAATGTCTGACGCTCATGGCTTCTCTGAAGTCGAGGCTCAGGCTGCACCTACTTTCAGCAGGCCACCAAGAAGGTTCTAAGGAGGGTTGTTGTTGTTCTTGTTATCAGTCGATCAAGAGAAATCTTTAGATTTGGCTGTTTCTGTTTTGAAGTTAGGGACAAGAGACTTGAGTTTCTTGAAATGTTTATTGTTTCTTTTGATTCGTGACTTGTGTCCTAAACTTAAAGCGATACTCCTTTTCTGTTCCATGGTTTTTAAGTTTTTGATGATCTTTTATTAGACTTATGGATACCACCAACATATATTTGTGTCTTACAAACTGATTCATCCTTTTTAGATTTAAACTAAAAGTTAGCTAAATAGTGAATTTTACATATAAATATTAGACTTTTCTGATATTATTAGGGTATTTATTTTAGATTTAAACTAAAAGTTAGCTAAATAGTGAATTTTACATATAAATATTAGACTTTTCTGATATTATTAGGGTATTTATGGGATTGAAATCCTTTTTTGAAGGAGAAATTATAATATTATTTTTTTAATCAAAATTCAATATGACAGACAATGTGAGAAGTTCTGAATGGGTAAAACCGTAAAAGATTAAAACCCATTTGTGATTTATCTCCTCCATAAGGAAGAACATACTTATGGGTTGACGATGAACTTGTTTAGACAATGCAGAATCTTACCCAGAAGAAGCCATCCGCATTCTCTTTCAAGAAATCTCTCTGTATTGGTTACTCATGAGCAAGAGGACTGTGCACAAGAACGATATAACGATGAGTTTTCGAATCGTAACGTGGTTCATCAAGCTTCGGACTTTATCGAAATTCTGCAGCTTTGTGGTAGAAACAGAGACGTTCTCGAAGCTAAATCTTGCCATGGGAAGATCATCCGTATTGATCTGCACGGAGACGTCACTCTATCCAATGTCCTTATCAACTCTTACTCGAAATGTGGCTTTGTAGAGCTCGCACGCAAGGTGTTCGATGGAATGCGTGAGAGAAGCTTGGTTTCTTGGAACACTATGATCGGTTTGTATAACCGAAACAAAATGGAGTCAGAAGCGTTGAATACGTTCTTGAATATGCGAGATGAAGGTGTCGAGTTTAGCGAATTCACGATCTCGACCGTTCTCTCTGCTTGTGGGGATGCCTTGGAATGCAAGCAACTACACTGTTTATCACTCAAAGCGTGCCTTGACAGGCACGTGTACGTTGGAACCGCTCTGCTCGATCTCTACGCGAAATGCGGGATGATCGAGGACTCAGTGTGTGTTTTTGAGTTTATGCAGGACAGAAGCTCGGTCACATGGAGTTCAATGGTAGCAGGTTATGTTCAGAACAGAAGATACGAAGAGGCTCTGCTTCTTTACCGTAGAGGTCAGAGACTGGGTCTAGAGCAGAATCAGTTCACGTTGTCTTCAGTGATCTGCGCTTGCTCGAATCTTGCGGCTTTGATAGAAGGGAAACAGATGCATGGTGTTTTGCACAAGTCAGGGTTTGCGTGTAATGTCTTTGTCGCGTCCTCTGTTGTTGATATGTATGCTAAATGCGGAAGCTTGAGAGAGTCTTATGTCATCTTCTCAGAAGTGGGAGAGAAGAAGAAGAATATCGAGCTTTGGAACACGATTATATCCGGGTTTGCGAAGCATGCTCGTCCGAAGGAAGTTATGATCTTGTTTGAGAAGATGCAGCAAGATGGGATGCAACCAAACGAGGTTACTTTTAGTTCGTTGTTATCGGTTTGTGCTCATACGGGTTTGGTGGAGGAAGGGAGGAGGTTTTTCGGATTCATGAGAAGCAAGTACGGTGTATCGCCGAATGTGGTTCATTACTCTTGTATGGTTGATGTTCTCGGTCGTGCTGGACTGTTGTCTGAGGCTTATGAGTTGATAAAGTCTATTCCTTTTGATCCTACTGCTTCCATATGGGGCTCTCTTCTTGCTTCTTGTCGAGTCTATAAGAATCTTGAGCTGGCAGAGGTTGCAGCTAAGGAGCTGTTCAGTTTAGAGCCGGAGAATGCTGGTAATCACGTGTTACTATCCAACATATACGCGGCGAACAATCACTGGGAGGACATTGTCAAATCAAGAAAGCTTCTCAGAGACAGCGAAGTGAAGAAAGTGAGAGGAAAAAGTTGGATTGAAATCAAGGACCAGGTCCACGTTTTCAGCGTTGGAGAGAGCGGTCATCCGAGAATCCGTGAGATCTGTTTGAAGCTAGATTATCTGGTAATGGAATTCAAGAAGTTTGGATATAAACCAAGCTTAGAACATGAGCTGCACGACGTGGAGGAGAGGAAGAAAGAGGAGCTTCTGATGCAGCACAGTGAGAAACTGGCTTTGGTTTTTGGTCTGATGTGTTTGCCGGAGGGCTCTAGTGTTACGATCATGAAGAACCTGAGGATCTGTGTGGACTGTCATGAGTTCATGAAGGCTGCATCGTTGGCTACGAGGAGATTAATTATTGTTAGAGATGTTAATAGGTTTCACCATTTCAGTGATCGTCATTGCTCTTGTGGTGAATTTTGGTGACTATATAACCAAGCACACGTTTAACATATTACAGACATAAAACTAAACCGAAACCAAACCAAACTGATAGTGGAAGTTACACAAGCTAAGGAGTGTTTTGAATAATATACTGATTCATTGTTCCAGATGAATCTCCTTTGTTTCAATGTGAGTCAGGATCTTTACCAAAACCCATTATGGCATGAGTAGCTAGCATCATGCCTCTTCGACCCATCTCCATAAACCGACCGACTAATGGGAAGCCAACCGTGTCTCTGTTCCTCAGAGGTTTCTTGTCCCACCTTGTAGTAACATCATTTACACAACAATCAAGCTTAAATGAAATGACACATAGTATAGAGAGAAAATGGATTGGGGAGTTATTAGTTATTACCAGTCTTCGTGTCGGACAATCTTCCCGTTCTCAACAGATAGTTTAATGAGAGAGATCATATCTATGTCCTTTCCCATGATCTTGTAGTGTTGCTTGTTGTCAATTAGTATCTGTTTATTTTTTTCTCATAAGTTGTTTGATTATTAGATAGTGTGATAAGGTTTACCCTTGAGATGATACTATTATAGTATTAAAAGTAGGCTAAAACAAGAAGATTCTAACCTCTTTCTTCCCCGGTGCGATATCACTTTCTTGAACGTGGTATTCAACTATTTTCGACTCACCAAAAAACTGTAAGGAAAAGATATGATGTGAGATTGAGTAGTAGTTCCATCGTCATAGTAGTAAAGAATGAAGTGAGATTATATACCTTAGAGAGTGAGTAAAATGCTGATTTGATTTGTTTCACCCTGAAAAGCCATTGAAATTTCATAGTGAGTAAAGAATACGAAGGTATAAGTTGGATGAGAGCACATTACATACCCTCGAGCATGTGTTAAAGGGTCCTCAAACGAAGCATTTGGCGCATACATGTCGAAATCGTTTGCTTTTGCACATGCCCCGTACCTGAAAAAAAATCCCACAACTTGCGTTTAAGACATCAGAATCAAAGTCAATACACAACTAAAAAAAATCTGCACTGTAGTCAAATACAATGTGACTTGAGACGCAAGAAACTAGTATGAGTGATTAATCCAAGACAATTTCAATGAAAAGCGTATGAAACAGTCATGCCTTAAATAATTAAAACCACCATAATCAAGTGAACAACCCCAATAACAATATAAGAATCTGAAAAAAATCGAGAAAAACAAAATCAAACAGAAGCTATATAATATAATCTGTGGCTGGCTCACAAGTTGAGGATATGAGGCATGATTTGATCAGCTAAACGAGTCTGTTTGAATTCACTAGCTCCTTTTCCCTCGCATTCCTTTGCCGGATACGTTGCTGCCGCTGCTCCACTTTCACCTAAACAGAGGATCATTATTCATCATCAATAATCAGATCCAAGAAGAAGATGAAGAGAGCGTCATCAACCGATATTAATCAGCAATCATATCGTACAAGTAGCAAAATCTTAAGATGGCTTTCAGTGGAGTATAATTTGAACGAACCTGGACTCGGATTATCGTCTTTCCCCATTGATGATGTGTTCAGAGAGATTGTTGAAAGATTTGATTTAAGAAAATGAATTACGAAACTGAAGCGAGCGAGGGAACTAGTAGATGATATTTTGCAATGGATCGGTGGTGGACTATCGTCCACGTGGCGAAATCATCTCCATATGTGTATTTTTGCTTTTGACCGTAGATTGTTCCAACCGAGAAAATTCATTTTGAACTAATGGTATAAACTTGTGCGGTCACTGAACCGCTTTTGAATGAAGAAACTGAGTTTGATGTGATTTTGCATATTGAAAAAAATATATGTTAGTGTTAAAAATCAAAGATAGAATTCTACAAAAACAATTCAACTAAATTCCGTTAATCTTTTTGATATCCAAGTTTTGTTGCTACGAAAATTTAATACCACAATGAACTGTTTTGATCATTTTAATATATCATTTCAATATACAAACTTTAAAAAATATGTTTATTTAGATAACTAAATTATATTTATTTTAATCAAAATTGTGATAATATTTCGAACGAAGTTTAAAAAATCTTCCAAATTCAAAAAAAAAGTTAATTTTTTTTTTTCTAGTTTATTTTATAAAATAACTAAATTTCACCCATTCCATGGTTTCTTACTTCTTGCCCATTACCTAATCTCTACCTAAATAGTCTTGATGCATTATTGGTGTGACACACGCTCTCTCCGTATGCTTCTACATCACTTTCTTCGACTTCACGGATATTTCATTTACCATCAGGACATTTCCCCCATTATGCTATAAAAGCATATCACTACATTTTCTATAAGTGTCTTAATATGATAAATGGGGGATTGTATCTACTACTAGGACAGGTATATCAGATATCCTTGTATTCGTTTCACTTGTTGTTGTTTCACAAAAGGCATCACGGTTTGTTGTTGAATCTTCCTGCCAATATCTCGGATAGATGTGTTCCGCAAAACAACGGGAGCATGGAAAGCACTGTATCCATGTAAGAGTGCTGCTCCATGTGAATATCTTCACGTTGATACGGGTAGCACTTTGTCATGAACCCCCAATACTTTCCCTGTTCTCATTGTTTCGCTAACCCATATATCCGAGATATGGACTGGGAGATTCAAACAATATACGGTGATGCATTTTTGTAGAACAACATCAAATGAAACCTTGGACAAACCCAATACAGCTCATTTCATTATATGTTCCAACTTGAGTCAATCCAGCCAATACAGGTATATCTTGACACAGGCACGTTGATAACTTACAACAAAATTGTAAAATTTTACTGATTCTTCTTGTAATGTTTGTTTGTTTCTATATACAGGTGACTGATACTTAGAGACTGATCAAATCCGGATTGAGAAACTTTGAGAGCAATAACAGACTGGTCAGGTCTTATTCAAACTTGGACTGGAAGTTGCTGGATCTGACCAAAGTCAATATTAACGAAAAGACAAGAACCTCTCACAAGAAGACTAACAGTTTCTATATATATAAGTAAATAACTAATATCTCACTTCCTGTTTTGGGATTCTAATGTTGTAGTCTAGTGCTGACCTATTTGCCATGGAAGACTCAGTCCATTTGATTCTAGAAGCTATCAATCTGATGAATTATGATCCAACGTTTATGCACAAAATGTATGATTACATGAGAAAGGGAATTATAAAAATCTTAGTAGACTTTCACAAGTGAAATCGCTTGGAGATGAATGTTTGAATGCACACAACAAACACAAGTGTGTGAGAACGGTGGTCTTATCCCCGGAGTGAGGCACGTGGTACAGCCGGTAAACCCCATTCATCCTCAGCCTGAGGTCGTCCAGGTTGAGCTCCTGTGGTTTGTGTCCTTCCCGTTGGTGGTGGAGGCAAGTCAAGTCCTTCATCAAGATCAGGTTCTGTGTCGGGTTGGAGATAGGAAGGCACACCGTCTGCTTCAGTCTCGTTTCCCATGTCGGCTTCAAGGGCATCGAGCTCTGTAATTGGCAAACACACATGGCAATAAGTAGCAGCAGCAGAAAGTGGATATATACATATTAGAAAAGAATGTGTCAGCAACTTACCGCCCATGAGGTCATCTTCGTCAATGTCATCAGGAACATTGTAGCTCCTACCAAGCGTCTCTTGAATTTCAGAACTCACATCCATCAAGTCCATCATCTCATCTTGTAAATTCTGTTTGTGATACAAATAAACAATCCAACAATCAAAAGGAATAGTATCTAGGAAGCGCGAGCTTGAATAACCAAAAAAGGATTGAAAACGTACATCAATGTCTTGAATCTTGACGGTTTTCATCATTCCTTTCAACTCCTTGTTAGCAGACTTCAACGCAGTCATCTGCAATCAAGCAAGGTTTTTACAAGATTCATCAACATTCATGCACATAAAACTATCATATAGAAAACAAATGAAAATTTGGTTTTAGGAAGATAATAGGGAGGAGATGAGATACAGTTTGTTGAGCATCTTTGAGGCCTTCAGCAGCAAAAGAAACTTGATCAAGGTTGAAAGTCTGATTATAGAGCATGTCACGTTGCCCTTCATACCTAATCAACAAAAATAACATGATTGATATTAATTTAAACCATTGATAGAACAAGAAGAATACACTTTCCCTACATATACAAAAAAGATAATGATCATCTCATCTCTCTCTATTCTCGCTTAGATTTTCTTTTGCTTGAGAACACGCATAGCACGAGCTTTGATAGCTTCCTGAGCAGGACCAGGTCGTGTCCTTTTGATCTGGTCTTTGTATTTGCAGAGCTCAGCGTCAAGCCTCTTAACCTTATCTTCAACTGATTCTCCTCTTTTATTGATCTGCAAAAAACACATTGGCGAGGGGAGTAAAGATCAAACCATAGCTTTTCACTCTAATCATCTCTTACCCTTAGATATTCCTAAATTTCCAGCTCAGAGAGATCAATAATTGTATAAAAACAAGCCTCACAAATCGAACAAGACCAAAAACACTATTACCAAACCCTAAACCATTCCTCTAAACGAGAGCAAAGAATCAAGCAAACAAACGAGAAAATTGAAAAGAAGGCAAACCCGATCAGAGGCATCCTGGATGGACGGTGGAGGCTCTTTGTTGTTCTTCGCTCCGAATATTCTCTTCATCCTTCTTCGATGAAAACAACAACAAGACTTGTCCTAGAGAGCTCGAGATTCTGGAGAGAAAAAGCTTTTTGCCTTTTACAAGAATTCCGTATTTATCGCCAGTTTCCTCCAACAAAATAAAAAATTTATTTATTCACCTTTATCTCTATTTTTTTTTTGTAAATAAATAAACTTTACCAGAAAACGAGTAAAGAGACTTTTTGAAAATTTCAATTGCACTTAGCGGAGAAGTTTACTAGTAGAACAAGTTGGACATTGCAAATAGTCTTCATGACTTTCTTTTTTTTTTTTTTTGTTAATTTGCATTGGTCTTTGTTTGAACAGTTCAGTGTTCTTGGGCAATCTCTGTCATGACGCTTGTTGAAAATCCAGTAGTGTTGTCAAACAATGGTTTCTTTCTTTTATAAGGTTGCGAAAGATTCTACTTTGTCTTAAAACAAGTCTTTTAAGACAATATCTCATCCAAAAGAGAAATATTATGTGCATTTGTCTTCAACACAATGAATAATCATGTATACTATCAGAAGGAACTCATGCCTTTGTCCTTTTGGTTTCGTAACTTAAAAAAAGGAGAATGAAACTATTTAGAGTTTAAGAGCAATGCTAAAACTTTTCTCTAGTCCAATCTTCACTGGACCTCCTCCTCCCGTCATGCTTCCCTTTTGCATCATCGCCACAAACTCGTTATAGTCTATTCTCCCATCCTGCAATAAAAATAACAACAACAACCATTCAGCATGAGAATCCAATCCCATAGGCAAAGATTATTCGAGTCATATGGGGATTATGATGAGATGATAGAAAAGGAGGAGCTTACATTGTCTTGATCAACATCACGCATCAGTTCTTCAATCCGGACATCCTCAACACCAAACTCCTCGCACGCCTGCTGTAGCTCGTCCGGTGTAATATAACCGCTCCCATCTTTGTCGAAATACGTAAACGCCGCAAACAAATGGTCCTCTCTCTCTATTTTGTTTAGATGCAACGTAGCCGCAATGAACTCTTTGTAGTCTATCGTTCCACTGTTGTCCACATCCGCCTGTATACATTCACATTCTCACATTTATTGTTCATAACCATAGTTAACAAACTAGCAAAGGGGCTGTGTTGGTTGGGTGATAATGACTTACCGCTTGCATCAAGTCGAGAATCTCAGACTCTTTGAGATTAGCACCTACTCGTTTTAGTCCTGCTTTCAGTTCTTCGAATGTAATCTGTCCACTCTTGTCGGCGTCTATCATGTTAAACATCTCTTTCAACCCTGCTATCTCTTCTTCAGACAAGCTCTCAGCAATCACCTACAACAACAAGGCATCAAAAGAGATTATGCATTGTCTCTTTCTTTCTTACCAAACATAACAAGAAGAAGAGAGCCCACTTACTCTAAGAGCCATTTTCTTGAACTTGTTCATTGCAGAGAACTGCTTCATACGACTCAGCACAGCAGAATCCAGAGGTTTGTCTGGAGCCACACCGTCCACTTGTACCCATGGATGACCTGATTCACAAGCAAAAAACTTCATTAGACATATAGAACCATGGCACAAATGCATTTCTACATGAAAATATATCTTGCAACTTACATAGTACTTGGTGTGCAGTTAGCCTTCTCTTGGGATCCCTAACAAGCATTTTCCTCACCAAGTCTTTTGCACTTTCAGATATGCTCGGCCAGGGATCAGATGAAAAGTCAAGATCGCCATGGAGAACCTGTTCGAAAATGCCTTGTTCTGACTCTACATGTTCAGAAAGAACAAAGAGCCTTATTAGTACAAGTCAGAGATGTCTTATTATATATATAAGCTTCTTAGTTCTTACCAGCCCAGAAAGGAGGAACTCCACTTAACAAAATGTAAAGAATCACTCCAGCACTCCACACATCAGCTTCAGGACCATACTTCTTTTTAAGAACTTCAGGAGCTACATAGTATGGACTCCCAACAACATCTGTAAACACATCATCTGCAAAGAGGAAGATAAATCCCACAATCATTAACTGTAAAAGACCAAATCCTATTAGTAACTTATGGAATCCAAACCTGGCTTGAAGAACATGGACAGTCCAAAATCAATCGTCTTCAATAACGAATCTTCATGTTTACTAACAAACAGAAAGTTCTCAGGCTTGAGATCACGATGCATCACACCAAGAGAATGACAAGCCTCCACAACACCAACAATAGTTCTAGTCAGCTCAGCAGCTTTCCTCTCAGTATAATGACCACGCTGAATAATCCTATCGAAAAGCTCGCCTCCTGCACAACACTCCATCACTAAGTGCACCGCCACAACATCCTCATACGCTCCTTTGATGGATATAACATTCGGGTGACCAGCCAAGTGATGCATGATCCGAATCTCTCTTCTTACGTCCTCCACGTCTTCATCTGTCAAGAGCTTCCTCTTGGCTATGGACTTGCAGGCGAACTCCTTCCCTGTGGACTTCTCCACGCATAGGAAAGTCGTCCCGAATTGACCTTGTCCTAGCTTCCTCCCCAAGGAATAGAACTCCTTGAAGTTTTCTGTTTTTCTTTGCAGCACTGACTCTGTCCTGAGGCCTGCGCTGGTCACTCTCTTCATGTGTTTGGGCTTCTTAGGAGCTTCAGCTTGTGTCTCCTCTGGCTTAGTCTCTGACTTGGTCTCCTCTGGCTTAGTCTCCTTTGGCTCTTCAAGCTTGCTTTCCGACTGCATCTCTACATCGGATTTGGCCTTTACCTCGATGTTAGCCCCTGGCTTTGGCATTGTGAGCTGTTCAGGAGGTTTGTTCTGGACTTCATTAGACAACGGAGATCGAAGCTCTCCTGAAACAGCGGCTTCACTTGCAGTATCTCCTCCATTGCTCTGGGAAACTGAATCATCTCCATCTCGAGGACGCCACATAGCAGCGGAAACAGAGTGGAGGAAACCATTTCTGCTCGGTCCAACACAAGTGTTACCCATCCAATACCAACTAAACACTTGTCTTGATCTCTTTATCCAAAAATAGCATCAAGATCTGATCTCAAAACAATCTGAATCTCATTGAAAGTCAAAGCCTTTCAATGCTAAGACCTGATCAAACATCAAAGTTCACGAATCAAATCAGAAGCTTACTGATAAACACTACTTGGGTCTATTGAATAAGCAAGTAAAGATCAAAAGGGTAACGGAAAGTTTGTGAAATGAAATGAACGCAGAACAGAGAAGAAGGATGCAATGAACCAAACACCCCCAGACAAGAACAAAAAACAGAGAGATCTGGATAGGAAAATGAGAATAGAAATGTATAAGGATAGTTTAACTACACTTGCATAAACCGTAGGGACATTTTGTTTAATTTAATTGGGAGAATAGGAGAGTCAAAGGTTTTGAGAGGAGAGAAGACAGACGAACAAGAAGAAGACTAAACCAGTTTTGAAAGACGCGTTTAGTGTGTATGTTTTTTAGTCTTAACGCCCCGAGTATTACGCTGCGGTTTGTCTTTTAATTTGTTCTTTCTTTCCCAAAGTACCAAATCTTTTCAATCTTGGCAACTTCTATAAAAGCCAGTAAGTAGCCTCTCTCTGTCATAAAAGCGTCTAATAGGGTTTTTCAGTTTTCAACAAGCGTTACCATAGGCCATTTCCCCCGCCCCTTCCACTGGGTGATGAGGACTTCAACTTTAGTTGATTTATGATTTAACATCTAACGGTTGTAATGATGCTCCATAACAGAAAATAGCTGTTAA
>OVBX01001163.1:0-28452 GCA_900406325.1 Erucastrum elatum | reverse complement strand
TATATATATATATATTTGTAAATTTAGTATACCAGTAAAGAGAGATCAATACCACTTTATTTAATTAAATAGAATAAATAAAATAAAATTGTGTACCAAAATAATAAACTATCATAACATGTTAAGCCTTTGGTCAAAAAAACTATCATAACATGTTTACTTAACATCATAACATTAACGTGTTTACTAGTTGCCCAAAAAAATGTATGCTTCATATTTTTGTAAACGAAAAATAAAATAGAAAAGCAAAGTTACCAGTGTCTAGATACTCTCATACAGATGTAAAAAAGTTGTTGAAATCTATTGTTATTAATAGTTGTTGAAATATATGGTTATTGATAAAAGAATTTAAATAAAATCTTAATTCATTTAACACCTTAGCTTTTATAAACGACTTTCAAGAAGAAAATATTATAAATACCTAACTATTTGTGTAAAAATCTAGATCTAAAAAACGTTAAAAATTTTGTTTATCTTTGTTTTCACACTTTTGGTTAAATATATGTGATGACATATGTGAAAATTAAAAAGTTAATGTATTGTTTTTTGGAATAAAGTCTGTGTGTACATATTTATAAATATTTGATTTCTTAATATAATAGGAGCATATTTATGTGTTACAAAAAAAGGAGCATATTTATAGACTATACACTTTACTGTATATATATATATATATATATAATCATTAGCATATTAGATGTAGTTTAGTGCAAGAAAATGAATAATATTAAATATAATTTACATCTTATGTATTTTTGCGTAATGTTTATTTATTTTTAATATATTTTGAATAGATGGAACCATCTTTTCTAATAACAAAACAAAATGATCAAACCAAAACTAAAATTGAAAGTAAAAAAGTCATTGATGTCCAAGTGGAACTGTTCCTATACTAAAAGATACAAAGGAATATATTACAAATACTCAATATTGGGCTAAGAAGCACTTTAATCCATTCACAATCGACGGTCACAGAACGCATGTAAGAATATCTACTTATATTTACTTGAGTTATGAACATGTATATTCTGAAATTATGTTGTGATGTAAAAATCTAACTATTTCAATATGAATTTGAAGTTTGCTGGAGTTAGAGCATAAAATAACCAAGGTCCTTATTATGGTGTGGCAGCTTGGATGAGTGTACATGATTTAAATATTAGTGTGGATCAAGCTTCATATACTAACATATATATAGGCAGTGCAGTCAGTGATTAAATTAATTTTATCCAAACTGGTTGGATGGTAATTTCTTTTTTTGCAGAATGTTATCTTTAGTAGTTTTACGTTGGGAATTTCATAATTCAAATTTTCACACATTTAATGGTTTGAAAATAGAGTGCTGATTTTATTTGTAGGGGAATCCAACATATTTGGTGACGAAGGCCCATGAAATTATGGGTTGTGGAAGGTACATATTTGGTGATACATATGTATACTCTTTCCATGTTTTTAATAAAACCTAAATGAGAAAATAGTGTACAATGTGGTAGTATGTTCATAACAACTTTCAATCTGTTTTGTTGTTACTATTAAATTGTCTATTTTTTTCTTCGCAGTAGAAATATATATATATATATATATCAGCTGGCAAAAATGACTATTCTAGTTTTTGAAGTGAAACTTTATATATATTTTCAAAGTAACAGTTTTAATTCTAAGACAACATGTGAATATATTATAAATTTTAACATTTATTTTTAAATTGTAGTATGTTTTAGAATCTAAGTAATTCTAAAATAAATACATTGGATAATATTTTAGTATTAATTACACCATCCTTTTCATATTAGTTGTCGTTGTCGAATAAAAAATCATCACAAAATAAGTATCATTTTAAAATTTCAGCGCAAATTTTATTATAAGTATATGTTATGAATTTTTATATTCTTTAATTTATTTTTCTATTGGTTGAAATATAGTTAGGTGTGTAGGTAACGATATTTTTATTTAGAAAACATACAAAGTTAAATGTTTTATTAATCTATGAGTACAAATCTAAAACAACAGCTAAAATGAAACAATAGAGTAGTTATTTTTAGTTAATGTTTAATGTCCTTCAATATATATTTACTTAAACTATTTTAACTATCATAGTGATTATATTAATATATTAGAACTAAGTAATGATAGGGTGTCAATAGAACTGGATGTTATAATATAATATGTTTTGATTTTATTCAAGTGTCAAGAACTGATCCTGTGAATACCGCTTTCTCCTCTTCCCAAAGGAGAGATAGGTATATATCTTAGTATTGAACAGGTATGTGTGTATTTATTCTCTAGTAGCAAATATGATTTTTCGTAGAATATCATATCTAATATGTTTCAAATATCTATCAAAGGATAAAGAAACATGAAATTGGTGGGCAACTGATGTAAAATGCAAGGCACATGGTACACAGATTCGTTATTGGTCAAAGGAACTATTTGATCTCATAAGTACTATAGCTAATCCAAACATGGTTGGAGTTACCGGAGCAGTCCAAAATTTTCCTTCTGATAAAAGTCCACCAATGTATAATGGTTATCTACCGACTAAAAATGAAATGGAGTCAGCACGGGTCAGAGACGTTGACATCATTGATTCAAAATTTAAAGTTATAGGAAGTAAAAAATATAAGTGACAGTAACAATAGTTATAGACTAAGAGATGGAAGAAACAAATCTTTCGACGAAAGAACATATGTTTTATTCACATATGGCAGACCAGTAGACTCTCGTGGAATTTAATATTCCAAACTGATGGTTATTCTAGCATAATAAATTAATAATATTATTGGACTTCATTATTCATGTACTTAAATACTACATAACTATACAAACATAAAGTTTATCTCTACATGCACGAGAGAAAAAAATATCTTGTCTATAAACTGTTAATGTGTTGATAACACAAACAAATTGATGTCAGAAAGCATATAGAGCACCACTTTGTATTACTTTCATTTTAATCTTCTAACTACGATTATAAAGAGTAGGACTTGGGTTCACCTCCTGTGGTGAATTCTCTAATTCACCTCAACCCTTTACACCAATTAAAGTGATATGTAGAATTAGTGAAAAATGAAATATTTTTTAAAGAAAAAAAAATAAAACATGTGGAAAAAAAAACGTCGTCTTCTTCTTTTTCATCTCTCACATCAAAAAACTGAAGTTTTGGTTGTCAAGCTTTTTGAATCTCCAATTTTGTGTTTTCAAATACAATTTTATACCCTAAATTCAAATCCTATACCCTAAACCCAAACTGTAAACCCTAAACCCAAACTCAAATTATAAACCCTAAACCCAAACTGTAAACTCTAAACCCAAACTGTAAACCCTAAACCCAAATCCAATACATCTAAATAGGATTTGTGTTTAGAGTTTATGATTTGGATTTAAGATCTACGATTTGAGTTTATGATTTATGGTTTAAAAATTGATGCAAATAATTGTTTATCTATCTCATAAGAGAATATGATTTGATTTGATTCTGAGAACTTAAAGTCAAAATTGGATTTGAAATTATAGAATTGAAGATTTATATTTGACAAACAAAGCTTCATATTTTTTATGTGGAGATGAAGAAGAAAGAGATCACATTTTTTTAGTTTTCATGTTTTTTTTATTTTTTTTATTTTTTTTAACTAATCCTACATGGCAATTTAATTGGTATAGAGGATTGTGGTGAATTTAAGAACTCACCACAGGGGGTGAACCTAAGTTTTATTCCATTATAAACTATCATACCACCTTTGCTGCCAACAAAGCATGATGAATAGGGTCTGTGACAACATAGACTACATATTTGATGACTGGTCTACAAAAAGAAGGCCATTTATTCGAAGGATGTTTCGTCCACCAACTTCAAATCCTAAAAGGAAAAATCAACAAAGAGTTTGTTATTGTCTAGGGCACCATTCCAGTTTCATAAAAACAGAAATCAATTACAAAAGGTGTAATCAAGTGCAGGGGCGGACGCAAGAAATCAAGCGCAGGGGCGGACGCAAACAACGGGTACTGGCCCCCAACTATTTTAAAAAATTTCTTCCCTAGATATTATAAAGTTTATGAAATGTTTCCACACTAAAAATGGATCATAATGGAAAAAATTAATGTGCCCCAACGAATTAGCTTCCTACATCTGCTACTGATCAAGTGGTCTTGGCATAATGGTAAAAGAGATTTCAAAACAACGATAGTCTAGGCCAGAAAATTTTGGTTTTGGGGTTAATTTTTTTAGTGGAGTCATTTTTTTATTTTTAGTGGGAACAATAAAATTTTTATTAAGTAAAAATAAATATTATATGTATTTGATGTGTTAGACTACTCCCGCCCCTGGTCTGATGTATCGTATGTATTTGAAATATATTCTTCACATCTCTTGAATTTCCTTTTTTTTAAATAATGTTAACTTTGTAAATTCAAAAAAACTTTTGAACAATGACTGTAACATTGAGTGTGTTTGACAAAATAAATTCAGAACATAAATCCAAGAATCATATCTAGAACCATGTTTCCATGGGCTTAGTATGCTTTTGAGCACCCATCATTCTTAGACTGGATATTCGATTCCTAAGCAGCTCGTTATGCGAGGGATCAATACTGATGTGGCGTTTGGTTTACCAACTCTCTAATTTCCTTTCTCATGCAAGTTGGTTGTTAAAAGGGGAGTACCAGTACCACTGAATTTGAAATCCATGTTGATGTTTGTCCAAAAAAAAATCCATGTTTTTTTTTTTTCTTTTCTTCTTTTTAGATTATATTTAAAAGAAAATATTTTCATTTTGTGTTCTAGTCTCCTTTGTTTTATACAATTACCTTAATTTTGGTGCTTTGGTCTGAATAAAACATATATTGATAAACGGACAATGAACAAGAAGAGTTCAAAAATAAATAAAAAAGAACAAGAAGAGTTCTGTCCTGATATCACACATATCGTATAAGCGTATTTCTTTTTGACAAAAATTAATAGCAAGAATATATTACAAGATCATATCGTTGACTTGCACCGTACTACGCAGATAATTAGAGGTATACGATTTAGTATAAGCGTAACTTTTATTCTTTAAACCTCCGCCATCATATATCGGCGAAGACAACGGCAAGCTCCACATCTCCCAAAAGATACTGGATGCAGGCGAGTCTTTCGAGTCAGGCACACTATGGTTATGAATATGAACACGAAAAGCAGCGTGCCTCAGAACACTGAAAGAAGAACGAGCAAATAACTGGAAAAAAAGAGTCTCTTTGAAATGGAGGATACTGTTCGTTTTACTTGGGGAAAAAATAAAATGTAACAGTTGACTGACAGAATTGCTCAATATAAATAAAACTGTATAGTTTATTCGACTCATCTTTATATCTTACTATAAAAAAAATTCATAGCAGTTACTTGGCTTTTCTTCTATGTGGGGGTGCTCAAAAACAGTTTTGAGTCAAACTTTATGTTTCCTCACTCTTTCTTGGCTCGAATCAGTTTCAGCTGTGCTCATATCAGTTTAACAGTAGTCAGTAGTGGATATCTCTAATTTCAATTTATCAATCATCATCCATTAGTTGTTTTGGCCCAAAGCTAATCAATGAAGAAAAGACTGAGAGTTTTTTTTTTGGAAAGTTCGATGGACAGACAGTACAGCAGACAATAAAGTTAGGGAGTGTAGAGATGTGAACAAAGAAAAAGGGGGTTATAGAGAAAGTCGGTGATAATGTCAGGCAACTACTTGTTTTCGTGTTTAAATGAGTTGTTCATCAGAATCTTTTTAAAGTATCGAATAAAGTAATTGGGTGATTTAGTCGGACCGACCATTTCAAGTTTCTCTGTGGTGGGGACAAATAATTAACTAGGTAGGAGGATGATAACAGATTGCGTTGTTCCACACAATTTGTATAAAAAAAGAAAAATATACAAAAATTCCAAAACCATAACTAATAGTATACATCTTTCACCTATAAGAAGATGACAAATATCGCTAGTCCCGAAACGTAGCAATTGTTGTTGAAGGGCCAATGTGTCCATTTTGACGGTGGCTCCGCCGCTATTGAACGATTGAAAGTAGCGGTTTAGTGATTATTCACATCCAGTCCATTGTAATTTTTCTTTCAAATTGGTGAGCTTCCTAACTAATGAAAGATATCTATAACGCCAAAAATGTTTGATGCAAGGCATAACAATACCATAAGAACTGCATTGCAATTGAAGAAATTATCCCATACAAATAAATCAAGACATCCAAACAAATATTTTGTAGGGGAAAACCCCAAAAATGAAGCAACGAGCAAATATAATATGACACTTTTTTTTTGCTTAATAAGGACCAAATCATCATCACAAGCATCCTTAGAGAAAAGAAGAAACAAAGATAAAACTAAAGTACATAGAAAGACTCGAGAGACATCCAAAAGGTTCTAGAGAGACCAAAAAAAAAAGAAGAGAAACAACCACAATAACAACATATAGTTTCAATCCCCATCTCAACAAGGGGATATAGATCGTACCAAACTCACCACCACGAATCAGAGAAGAAACACTTAGAAGCATTTCCTGTGGACGATGGATGGACCCGACTCATCGTACTCTCCCTTCGAGATCCACATCTGTTTCACACACACAAAGCAAAAAATATACTTCAATAAATCTTACTCTCAAACTTCCAAGTCTTGTAAAATTAAAGAGAACGAATCGGTATTTGTTTTACCTGTTGGAAAGTGCTGAGGGATGCAAGGATAGATCCTCCAATCCAGACACTGTACTTCCTCTCAGGCGGTGCAACCACCTTGATCTTCATGCTGCTTGGTGCCAGTGCGGTGATCTCCTTGCTCATACGGTCAGCGATTCCTGGGAACATGGTCGAACCACCGCTGAGCACGATGTTTCCGTACAGATCCTTCCTGATATCCACGTCACACTTCATGATGGAGTTGTAAGTTGTCTCATGGATTCCAGGGGCTTCCATCCCGACAAGCGATGGCTGGAAGAGTACTTCAGGGCAACGGAACCTTTCAGCTCCGATGGTGATGACTTGTCCATCAGGTAGCTCGTAGTTCTTCTCCACCGAAGAGCTGCTCTTAGCTGTCTCCAGCTCCTGCTCGTAGTCGAGAGCGACGTAAGCAAGCTTCTCCTTGATGTCACGGACAATTTCTCGCTCGGCGGTGGTGGTGAACATGTAACCTCTCTCGGTAAGAATCTTCATCAGAGAATCAGTGAGATCCCTACCCGCAAGATCGAGACGGAGGATAGCATGAGGAAGAGCATAACCCTCGTAGATTGGCACGGTGTGAGACACACCATCACCAGAGTCGAGCACAATACCTATTAAAAAAATCAAACCAGACCAAATTTTTAGCAAACATAATGTTATTAATCAGATTGAAATGTCTTTAGTTGAGTACTAACCGGTGGTACGCCCACTAGCGTAGAGAGAAAGAACGGCCTGGATAGCAACATACATGGCAGGGACATTGAAAGTCTCGAACATGATCTGAGTCATCTTCTCCCTGTTGGCCTTAGGGTTAAGCGGTGCCTCAGTGAGAAGAACCGGGTGCTCTTCAGGGGCAACACGGAGCTCGTTGTAGAAAGTGTGATGCCAGATCTTCTCCATGTCATCCCAGTTGCTCACAATACCGTGCTCGATCGGATACTTGAGAGTGAGGATACCTCTCTTGGACTGAGCTTCATCACCAACGTAAGCATCTTTCTGACCCATCCCAACCATGACACCAGTGTGTCTGGGACGGCCAACAATACTTGGGAACACGGCTCTGGGAGCATCGTCACCAGCAAACCCAGCCTGTTCATATAAAAAAAATCATGATCAGATGTCTACACAAGAAGAAAAAAAAATGACTTAAAGCTAAAAATAAACAATCGTAAAATACTCACCTTCACCATTCCAGTTCCATTGTCACAGACAAGGGGCTGAATATCCTCACCATCGGCCATTTTTCACAAAGCTACAGATCACGAAACCGATTTAATCAGATAAACGTAAAAAGAAAATGATTATGAGCTAAGTTGATTTTGTCATGCAACAACCCTAAATATTCAAGAATGATCGAATCAGTCAAGGTGTTTAGTGAGATAAGATTAAGCTCAGGCTAAAACACTTAACAGATCTCAAAATACACTTTTAAAACATCGATCCCGTTGCAGATCGAGCAATCAAACTAGATCAAGCAACGATACAAATCAATAACGAAATCAATTCGAGCTAGATACCTTCACAAAGCTGAAAAACACGAAATCAACAGCAACAGATCGGCACAACCGATAAGAATCTTCAAAATCAATAGATCTAAAGCATAAACCCTAAGAAATCAACGATTAGTTCAGATCGATCCAACAAACACCGATCGAAGTAGCCTAAAACAAAGATACGAACAGTTTCTCGAAATACTCAACGCATGCTTGACAGATCTATCGAATCAACATAGAGAAGCAGTGAAACGAACGAAAACAAGTAGATCTAGACTCACCTTAGAGAAGGAGAAGAGCAGAGAAGACGTTTCGAGAAGATGAAAACAGAAACGGCCAGCAGATACACTAACGATAGTGAAGGGAGTATATAAGGGAAGAGAATATATAGGTAAAGATTTTTCCCTTCATTTCACTCTTTCATTTATTTATTTAAAGTGCCTCGAAATTAAATTAAAATTATATTTCTGTGGGGAGCAAATGCTATTGTGACCTGGCTTGGACACTTGTTTTAGCTCACCGACGCGTATACGGCACCGTTAGATTGATTAAAAACTTTTATCTCCACCGTCCATTAATAAATTAGCGGCTAGACTGACAAGCGTTCGGACAGCGTTCAAATTTTTATTCTCCATGATTGCAAAAACTAATAATAGCCTTATAATAAATAAAATAAGAATATTGCTGACAAACGGAGGACTCTATGTTTTCTCCCGTGACCGTAATTGAATAGATTTGAATATCATATCAATAGAATTTTAAATTTATCATTTATTTTCTCTTGATACGCTTTGATCTCTGAGATTTCAAACTTGAAGTCAATCTACCTAAAAATATAGACGAACTGTATGTAATGGGACTGGTATTTGAGGAGAATGTACACTGTTTTTACGTGAGGTGGTAAGATACAGTCATACAGATATATTGTATACATTACGATTGATTTGTTAGCTAAGTATTCACATACTATTTGCATATTTGGTATACAAGTCCAACATAAATTAGCTCAATATTCCAAATTCTAATCACCTTTTGGAATGATTAAAGCAGAATAATAATCTTTTCTGAAATAAAGTTTCATGTCCCATGTTGGAAAGCATGTGTCAATAATAGTTGGAAAGTGGTCTTGCTTGGTTGGCAGCTTACATGATCAAAAATAGTTAACGGGACTTTTCTTAATTTATGATTCTTCGCATTTAGTTTCTTGTCTAATAAACATCACAGAAAATGAATATTTACAAACTGTTTTAAAAAGAGATATGTATAGAGGTAAATTCAAAGGGAAGCCATAGCCGTCATGATTTGTAAGTTGTATTCCAAGGAAAGACAAGTTGAGCGAACATTCTTGTCACTGCCACTTTACAGTGATTGCAAATTTTGATTTGAATTTGATGTATATAGACTTTTATTTTCAGTGGAAACTTTTGTTTCACTGTGTCGTCAAAACAAACGGGCTGAACTATAATGGACTGAGAAAATATTATGAACATATATTTAGGCGTATAATATGTAGCCATTTTGGCCCAATCGGTATCGCTAAGACCCAACGAACCAAGATATCGTATTTGTTTGCGTATTGAAGTGCTTACTTCCTATACAACTGATCGAGCAAGATTTTTTACAAAAATATTATAGAAGTGGCTTGACCATATATCAAAACATTCGTATGCCGATTCCAAAGGTATACAGAAGCGATAAGATATGATAAATATATATCCTCTTTAAATCATCCAATGTATCAATAACTCTTTGTCTCTTGCTCTCCACAGTTTCAATTTTGCAACAGGCTTAAAAAGGTAAAAAAAACAAAGAAGTTTATTAAATATACAACCAAACATGCCCTTGGATAACAAATATACAAGTGATAAGATCAATACACATTTACTTGAATAAAGGCATCTCTAATTGTTGCCATATCAAATTTTCTCTCAAGATTATGTAAACTCAAAATGAGATAATAAAAGTATTATAAATTTCAACAAAGTATAAAACACGATATCTAGTCACTTAATATAAAATGTTGTAAGAAAAATCACTTAATATAAAATAAAACTATATAAAAGTTTAAGAATCAATTTATAAGTTAAAAGTTCAATAGTAAAAATGAGATTGTGACTATTACTTTAAATCTGAGAAGATATTATGTATATCTTTGTTTTTTCTTCAAAATAATTAGAATAATTCATTTCTTTTTGATATTTTTTTTCAAAAAAAATATACTATGAAAGATAGTCTAAATACCATAACTAATTTAATTTGTGGTGGAATGACACTTGGCATGTATAGATATATATACCCCACATGGATGTATGAGACAACATTAGTTAGTTAATAATTCTTTTTTTGAGAAAAGAGCTTTTATGATTTAAAAGTTTAGAACAACTCTAATGGTGTTACTCATTATTGGAATCCTTAACAATAGAATAATAGTTTTTTTATCTTTTTGAATAGGTAAAGATCCTAATCAAAATAGTAAGTTCAATGGTGTTATCCAATCATAAATCCTTAACAATAGAGTTGGAAACTTGGAGAACTGAGCTTGAAGAGTCTATAAATGTTAGTTACAACTCAAGAACGTCTCTGCCTACCAGTTTATCTTTCATGGCAAACATGATAGCGCCTGCATGCTCCGTTGCGTTCCTCACAATAGGAAGCAAAATGACACTTATGGTATGTTCCAAGAGACCGATGCACCCTGAGAAACCCAGTTACATATTGTGGTGATTGTCAAGCAAAATACTATATAATGAATAAACTCAAGCAGTGGAATGGACACACAATAACATATACCCAGTGAAAGAAACGTTGATTACCTCTATGGCATCAACCAGATAACCAGAGAGAAGAGAGACCCAAACAGTCAAGATTGAGAGCCATATAATAGATTCCCACTTGGATATCTCAGGATCTTCATCTTCATCAGAAGCTTCTTCCTTCTGATTGTTTCCTAGATTTAACAGCATATGTCAAACGAGAAGTTAAGTCCAGGTCAAACAGAATCACACAAACCAATGTTTGAACAATAACAACCCTCTTCAAGAGGGCTATAAGAACTAAACTGGCTCTTCAACTGGAAGAAAAGGTAAGTAACATAGACTATAAGCATTATGCAACTGCTAAACCTCGACAAAGCTAGCTCTGATGATCCTGCATGAACCTCGCTGTGCGTGTAGTGAAGAACAGCAGGGAAGAGTATCCCCATGACAGCCATCAAAAGAAATAACAGAGTAAGTTCCAAATCAATTAAAAATTCATTTCACTTAACTGAGCATTGTTAAGCATTAAGCACCACGCCATTCAATAAAAGACCACTCTTTCTAACGAAATCCTCATCACTCTTAAACATCCGAGTTAAGTATATCGTCAATACAACAATCATGCCTAACACATTTTCGAATAATCATCAAATCAAAATATAGAAACTTTTCTAAGTAGCAGCTAATAAAGTTGAGGACTTTGGACCTTTGATGATCTCAGTGAGCTCTTTCTCTTCTTTTTCAAACACTTCCTTCTTGGCAACGCTCCTCTTCTTCGTTCACCAAGCTGTTATCAAAGCTAACGGGCATCTCTTTGCTGGTATCAAACATGACCTTATCACCACCCTCCTCCTCCTTCAAATCCCCCGGCTTAGTAGAAGAGGACGACACATCCCATCCACTCCGATTGATAAAGATACGACTTTTGAATCTCCCATCGCAAACATAACCAACCCATCACAATCTTTAACAGGTTCGAGTAATCAGACAAGAACCACCGATGATTTTCAGAAACTCAAGTGGAAACCTAATTAACATTGGGGGAGGATTGGGAGGCGATGGAAGAGAGAGGAGAGAAGAGGAGATGCCAGCTCATCAAGGACTTCCTTTTTTTAATCCTAACTTAAGGATCAATTCTTAATTTTCCCCATTATTTTAATTGGATTTAATCAAAAAGCATTAAGGATTTTTCCTAAGGATCGGTTAAAATACAGCGTTGTACATGCTCTTACAATCTTAACGGACGAACCACACCGTAGAGTAGATAATAATAAAATAGCAAATGTTTTTTTTTGAACAAACAAAATAACAGATGTTTAGGGCATCTCTGATCTTATTTCATTTATTCTTCCAAAATAAAGTAAAAGTATATACTAAATAGAAAGTTCTCCGACACAACTTTGTATCTCGCCCTATAATAGAATATAATATCTCACATTACAATGGAATTTACTCCATAAATAAAATAATATATTTTTGTTTGTTTATTACTTCGTTACGAAGTGAGAAATAGAATGTTATTAGAAATATTTTTGCTCCAAATCTACTTTTATTCTTTTTAAAAAAAAATAGAATTTTACGTTGGAGATTCTCTTATCTACCCAAATCCTTTTTATTTGTGTTTTTTCTGAAAACTTGATTATATAGTTTTACATATGCAAAACAGAGTTAGTGATACAAATAACTTATTTTGTAGTATCATCAGCAGCAACAGAGTTCATGCTTCAAAGGATAAATGAGAAATGCAAGGAAGTAAAAGCGGACTGGAAAAGACTCGTATCTCTCCTCTCCTCCCTTTGCATTTAGGCATGTGCAAAATATTCAATGGATTCAACAAGTTCCAATATATATATTTTTTAAGTTTTTTAAAAAGTTGCAACAACAATCCCATTTACATCAGTTTAAAACAAAAACTAAACCACATAACTTACAGAAACAAAAAGAAAGATCGATTCATTAGAATCCTTTGAGCTTCAAGGAGAAGATTGAGTACTTGTAGTAATTAAACCGATGTCATAGTGCTTTCTGGAAGGATCAGAAGCTGGAACCGGCAAATGATGTGGCCAAAAACCCCCGAAACTGCACACGTCGATAATCTTGTACTTGATGATTTTGATGATAATGCGGAGGTGGCGAAACTACGTCGGTGCTTTGTGTGGTGAGCTCGTGTTGAATACGTTCGTGCTTCTTGGTCCATTGCAGCAACTAGAAAGGACAAGAAAAAGACCAAGAATAAGGATTGTTTTCGTGAGTTGGTTGATTCTTGACGATCTGCGATTTTGAGAAGACATTTGATGAATTAAAAGATTGGAGCTGATGACTGATGAGACTTAATGAGAGCGAGAAAGAGGGGAAAATATTATTTTGTTGAAGAGTTTTGCGTGGAATTATATAATCTTTTCAAGAGGGTATTTTCGTTGATGGTGACTGGAAGATGTTGACTTATGGCTATATTTTCTATGCTATTTTATGTTTAAGGAACCCACACTCCCACAGCACCTACGTCCAAAGACTCTAAACTAATCATGGATTAAGAAAGGTTATACTACTAACCTAAACAATATACTATTAGGTTAGGGATGTTGGAACGAGGAGATTACAAATTAATAGTATACTTTATGAAGTCATGTAATAGTATTTTTAAAAAAAATTGGTACTCAATTTGGGAAGACTACTGATTGAAGATGAAGACAATTAATTTATGACTCTTTAATTAACATGACCCAAAGCAAGGAGGAAGACTTCTTAATAGCTGTCTTTAATTAAGTTTTCTTATTTGTATCCATGGCTTTAAGTTATGGGTATATTGGTGTATTTTCCTATCAGATATGTAAGTTAAAGAATTCAAAATTCAAAAGGGTGCCTGAAATATGGCTAAGCCGGTAGTCGAGTCACAACACCTATCATTATCAAGCCCGATACATCGAAAATAATGATAATCGTGCGTTCGATGTACTTCCATCAGGCTGTGCATTCTCTTAATACATGAAAAAATTAATGTTGCTTTTCAGAATCACGTTCATTTTTCATCTTCCATATAACTCGCACCCATAGTTTATTAGAATTAGGACACTATTCAATGATCTTAAATCATTTAGCAATTTATTTTCATAGANTTTTTTTTATAAATTTTTTTTTTTTTTTTTTTTTTTTTTTGAAAAAGATTTTTTTATTGAAATTGCATGAGAAAAAAAGTTTTACAGAGTTATCACTCAGAAGCCAAGTGGCCATAGATATCTAAAAGACACAAACTTGAATCAGTGAAACTGAAAGAAAACATCAGGTTGAGAACCACAACTGAAGAAGGGAGGAGGAGAATTTTGGTCTGTCTATCCTCAGGCTGGAGATCCTGTTCTTCACCACCAGTTTGATTTTAGCAATAAGTCCTGCTGAAGAAGTTGATTGAGCATTGTGCAGTCGGTTATTCCTCTCCGTCCAGATTGTATACAGAGTAGCCTGCCAGCATAAAAGGAGAAGTGTCTTTTCGATTTTGTTTGCAGAGTGGGTCTTGAGTTGGGGAATGATACACATCCACTGCCTTGCAGAATTGAACCATTCAAAACTTTAAAAGAAAAAAAAGCCATTCAAATGAGAAATTCAAACAAATTGCTGAGATATTTATTTACCATATAAAATTATTCAATGATAAAAAGTTTAAAGTATTAAGACATGCATAATTTACGAGAATTAAGATGTTGTTATCAGTAGAGTCTCAGTGAAATTTTTCTACCAAAAAAGTTTTAACATTTCAAAATTTTGAAATTTGAATAACTTTATATGGTAAATAAAGATTTCAACAATTTTTCTTAATTTTCTCATTTGAAAGGCTGGATTATTTTTTTTCCTTTGCTTTGACCTTTTTCAATTCTGAAAAACCAATGATAATCAATATATATAACTTTACAAAATTGTTTATGCCATTGGATACTTGGATTTTTTAAAAGATAGTAACAAATATATACTCATTTAGAATCACACCACCAAATAGACGTTAGTGGAAATTAGATTTATATAGCCTTTGTTGATTTTAAAAGTTGAAAGATTTTTTCTACCTTGATTTTTTTTTTTCATATTTTCAAAATCTATAAAAAAAATAACTTGCTACAATAATTTTAAGAATTGAAGGGATATATGTACTACTCTCAAAAATCGTAATTTAATAAGTTAATTCTTTAAAACTACAACATTAAATACACTACTTTAATAGATTTATAGAACCATTAAAATCTAAAATCTTTGAAAATTAATTTTTATATAGAATGATAAAATCATCAAACCAATGGCCTTAGATACCTCTAAATTATGAATATTATAACAAATCATTATAAATCTAACTCCTACTAACATCCCAAAATACATATATAATTTTTTTGTACAATATTTCTAGCAGCATATATAACAGATAAAACTTTTAAAATAAAAGAGAAATGTAGAAAAGAAAGAATTCAAATTCTTTTCTGAAACATTGTATATGAATTTCATTCTTCATTTCATATATCTTTCCATAAACGAAAACTATATTATCTACGCAGTAGTCAAAAAAAATCTTTCATTCTCATGTTTCATATTCGTCAGTAGGTGTTAAACCAATAAATCGTATCCTTATAGTAGTCAAAAACAATTAATAATTGTAAATTCGATTTCTTACCATTTCTGAACATTTGGACAGCAACAACAAATACAAATTAGAGGGGAGAAGAACCCAAAAAATTACACTCTCCAGGTGACGCGGACAGGGGGGTGCACAATTAGCCAGCCCCAACCAATCAAAACCCATTCTCTCCCCCTGCGTCTCTTCGTCTTTCGAGCCACATCATCATGGCTACGTTCCCCACCTCCTCCTCCTCCCCAGCTGCTGCTGCTTCGTCATCTCCTTCCTCGAGGAGAAGAACCGAGGCTCCTCCTCCACGGAGACTACGACCCTCCTCCGAATCTCCACCGAGGAAGATGAGATCAATCGCCGAGATAATGGCGGTCACCGCGCCCCCCGCCGCTGATCAGGTGCAAGACGACAGCCACGGCGGCGACGTCGACGGTGGCCGGTACGGTGACGTCGCGTGCGAGAAATGCGGGTCGGGAGAGAGAGCCGACGAGCTTCTCCTCTGCGACATGTGCGATAAAGGGTTTCATATGCGGTGCCTTAGGCCGATCGTGGTTCGTGTCCCTATCGGACAATGGTTTTGTTTCGATTGTTCCGACCAACGACCTGTCAGATGTATGTGTTTTTTCTTTGTTGTTGTTAAAGTTTGTAACTTTCGTGTGTGTTTTGTATTCAACTGTGTTTGTGGGGTTGATGTGTTTAGGTTATTCTCAGCGGAAGATTATGCATTTCTTCCGGATTGAGAAGGCAGCTGATGATGGAACAGAGAAACCAGAGCTGAGTCAAGGTACGGTTTTTTTGATCATCTTGATGAAACTGAAATATGGATTTGTATATTGCATCTGATTATGCAATGAGGTTTAGGGTTGATAAGCATTGATGAGAACTAGTTACTTCATTGATTAACAGAAAATATTAGGTGTTTTTGAAGTTGAGCAATATTTCGTTTTTAATGGCTTTTATTTATTGTTTTTTTTTTTTCGAAGAAGAGACAACAAAGCACAAGAGACGATCTCGCCCTTTGACTATGACGAAGAAGAGGAGAAGACTGTTACCTTTCGTTCCATCAAGGGATCCTCTTCAAAGGGGTGCACAGCTGAGAACACTTGCGTCTGCTTTAACAAGCTTGAACATGAAATACAGCAACGAGTTGACTTATGTTCCTGGGATGGCTCCTCGTTCTGCTAATCAATCCATGTTCGAGATAGGTGGCGTGCAGGTAAGAAAAAAAACAAGAGACAAATCTTTTCAGCTCTTTTTCACTTGCTTAAGAAAAAAGTTACTTCTCTTTAGGTGCTTCCAAAAGAAGATTTGGAGACATTGGAACAGTGTCGAGCTATGAATAGACGTGGAGATTACCCTCCTCTTGTTGTCGTTGAAGATCAGTTTCAAGGGTACAGATTCATTTTGATCAATCTTCTTCCCTTTAATGACATTGTGAAGTTTATAACCATTGTTTTTTTTTTGTTGCAGTTTCACAGTTGAAGCAGATGGTCCAATTAAGGACTTCACATTGATAGCTGAATACACAGGAGATGTTGATTACTTGAAGAAAAGAGAAAAGGACGACTGTGATAGCATCATGACTCTCCTTCTATCAGAAGATGCATCGAAGTCTCTTGTCATCTGCCCTGACAAGTATGGAAACATATCTCGCTTCATCAGTGGCATCAACAATCACAATAGGTAAGCTAAGATTTAATATCTTTTTAGGTTTCTTTTTGTTCTGACAAAACTCCATACAACCTTTTTACTGATGGTTGCAGGAATGGTAAGAAGAAGCAGAACTGTAAATGCGTGAGGTACAGCATCAATGGAGAAGTTCGAGTTCTTATAGTGGCTACACGCGATATCGCGAAAGGGGAAAGGCTTTACTATGACTACAATGGTTATGAACATGAGTATCCTACTCATCATTTCCTATGATCATCTCTCACTT
Source organism: Erucastrum elatum (assembly GCA_900406325.1). NCBI lineage: Eukaryota > Viridiplantae > Streptophyta > Magnoliopsida > Brassicales > Brassicaceae > Erucastrum > Erucastrum elatum. The sequence continues at coordinate 10,981 of OVBX01001163.1, read as the reverse complement.
CAGACAGTTTGACAGAGTCTCTGGATCAATTCAATAGGGTTTTTTATTTTGTTGCCATTTACAGGCCAATTAAAAAGGGTATAGATCTGAATTTTATGGTCATTGGAGAGGTTAATCATTCTTAACTATGAAGTTAGTGATAGACTTAATTCTATCTTCTTTGGCAGAACTTTTGTTTGGTTTCAAAAATGAAAATTTTAACTTCTTTTATATCTTCTTGTAGACCTTTGCCAAATAAGATTAAAAAAAATATACTTCTTCCCATGAATTTATCATCATATTGGTTAACAGAGTGAACAACTAAAGAAAAATTAAAGTAAAAAAAATCTGAAACTTGTGATTGTAACAAAATGAAACGAATTGGTGATGCTGCTCCAATGGTCTGGTCTACATCAAGTAAAACGTGTTTCTACTTCATTGTTGATTCTGTTACATTAATGATCCACACAAAATAATAATGTTGTTAAAAGAATACTGGAGAACTTTAGAGGTCATGTACTTTGGGCAGATTTATCGACAAAGAGAACGAGCTTAGGCAATCGAATCCAGCAACAGCCCAACCACCACAAGGTCCACAACGAGTGCTCGTTGGACCCGTATGCAAAATCCCACCTCATGAAGTAGTTTGCTCCACATAAGGAGGAGAAAAACTCTGATTCCGAGCTATAATGTTGGAAAAAGAAATCTCCTCTATCCACCAAATATACTGGGTCTTGTCTCAAAGTCATGTACTTTTGTCAGTCATCCATTATTTGCCATAGTATATTATCACAGAGGTAAACAATAAAGTTAGCTTTTATATTAGTTCTGAACATTTAAAATGTAGCCTTGCATCAACCGGTCTAGTGAAGTTCTTTTTTTTTTTGCGCAACAGTAAATGCTTTGTGTTGACTTTGTGGCCACTAATCTCTTAATCTGTGGCCCTATGATCAACCAAAAGGTCCTAAACAATAGAAATATGTGCCTAATGCATGGACACCTACCCCCAACTACATGTCTTTAAGTGAACCACTTAGATAAAACCCTAAAAGGCAAAACAACTTTACTATTGAAACCTAAAGGTGAAACGGTTTTTTACCTGCCCTTTACCAGTTTCTGCAACCTACATCCTCCCTACTTACTTTAACTTTCAAAACAATGAAATGATGATGGTGATGTCTACTTCGTTGAAAACTTTTGGAATTTCGTTTTCTTATAACAACAAACTTAGCTTTGACGTCAAGCAAAAAAGCATCAGAAGCCCTGCTTGCAACTAGAGACTCTCCATACCCATTTATGATTTTACCCCAACACGCTTCCTAAAAGTTTGATAGCTACATTCAGTGACAAGCCGAAAAGCTGTTTCCTCCAAAAGTATGAAAACTTGTTTGGTTTACCCATAAAGATCTAAAATTTCAATTGATATTAACTGGTACCAATGCAAAAGTTTGGAATTTATTTTGTTTTATAAACTCTCTAAACTAAAATACAATGAGAAGGTTCTCTGCTAATGAAGCTTTTAGTCTTAGCTTGATTCAACCAGACAACACCCACTCGTCTGCTTGAATAAAGTTAGCCAACGAGTACACATGAACATGCTCGTCCGGAATCTCACTGCTCCATGAAACCCTTTTTGACCTATCAGATCCCGAACCCGTGTTCTTAGACTCACCATAATACAGCGTCTTGAGCGCGAAGTCCCCGCTCCACGGTAACCACCCATCAGAAATAACCAAAGCCTCTAAATTGCAGCCTATAAACACAGTCCTCGAGAACTCTTTCCACGGCCTCCCCAAGTAGTTCTTATGCACCTTAGGCTTAGCTTTATACAGCTTCATATACTCCTCTGTTCCATTTATCAAACAGTTCAAAAACACGAACCCCGTTGACTGGGACGGGTCCACTCTCCCTTGAGCAGTGACGGCGTTCTTCTCCCCCTTCTCGGGTTTAAGCTGACGCGGCGCGATTAGGATCTCGCAGTCTTGAAAGACAGAAGCTGAGTTTCCGAAGATGAAGTCAACGTTTCCTTGGATACGACATTTTCTGTAGAACTGGCGAAGTCCGTGTGCGTAGAGAGTGTCTTGGTTCCCAAGAAACTCGCAGTTCTCAAGCAGAGAAAAGTCGCTGTCGGATCTAAACGCCACCGCTTGGTGAGCGTCTGGTCCCGCCGTGTTCTGGAACGTTAGGTCACGTGCCATGAACCCATCTCCTACCACTCCTAATCAAAACCAAACATGTAACAAGTTGCTTTTTAACATTAAAACACTTAAAAAAACAATAAAACCGAACATGTAACAAGGTGCTTTAAACATTAAAACATTAAAAAATAAAAACATCAAAACTACGACGTTTTACTCACCGACGGTGGCAGTGTTGTACGTGGTGATCCCAGGCATACCAGCGTTCAACGATCCCGTAATGACCGTTTTGCCCATACCGTCCCCGACGAAAACGACGTTTCTTTTCTCAAACGGAACTCTAACGGTCTCCTCGTACACTCCCTCGCTTATCTTTATAACGAACTTGATCGCTCCGTTATCTTCCGGCGCCGCGTTAACGGCCTCCTGCACCGTCTTGTAACCGCATTTCTCGGTTTTGCAGACCGTAACGTCTTCTTTCAAACCGGAAGGGAAGCCCAAATTAGCCTCCAAGCGGCCCAGTCCCGGCCCAGTCTTTTCCCAGAAACCGTCCCTTTCCGTTCTAGGAGGAGTCCACGAAGCGACGCTGTCTCCGAAGTTATCGTACGACACCATCATGCTGAGCGCGTTGCTGGTGACGTGGATAAGCCCGTCGAGAAACGACATCGTTTCGCCGACCTGTTTAGTGTCGTTGACGTACTTGAGCGCCGACCAGGTATCGTACTGGTACACCAGAGCAGCGCTGAGCCAAGCGCGTGCGTCTTTAATTCCACCACGTGCAAGAGCCTGATCCGTCGATTTAGTGCGGTGCTCGGAGTAAGAGAGGAGCTGGAGACACGTGTTCGCTGCGTTGGTGCGGTCGAGATTCCCTGCTGACGCGTCAAGGATAGACTTCACTTTCGATCGGGCGGTTTCGAGGGTCTGGGAGGAGACGGAGATCGCCGAGTGGATGATCTGTGACGGATTCGGATCCGGAGGGACCCGGCCGGGTTCGGATAGGGAAGCGACGCATTGGTCTGGGTAGCGAGTGGCCTTGCAGGCGAGGCGGATCTGATCGGCGGAGGCTAATTGGTGACGGGAGGAGGAGGATTGAGAGGCGAGGAGGGATAGAGAGAAGAGGAGGATGAGAATGGAGGACATGGCGGCGAGTAAGAGGTAGAAGCAGCGGATTGGGAGTTTTCTCCGGTGAGATTTAACGGAGGTGAAGAGAGGGTGATGAAGTGGTTTCATTGAATAACGATGTGTGTGGATATATATATGTGTATAGGTGTTTATGGAAAGTAATTAAGTGAAAAAAAGGAAAATTAAAATGGAAATGGATTACAGTCACGGACCATTAGAGTCACGGGCGGCGGATAGTTGAACACTATTGCGATCATGCGCGCAGAGAAGGAGATGAGAAAGAGAGAGAGAGAGTGTGTTTGGAATTTTATGGTTGGCCTTTTTTAATTAGGAAAGAAAGGAGATAATAATGTTATCCGGTTTGGATTCCGGTTTTTATCGGTTTAATGTTGAGGTCTATTGCCTAGCTCTTTTGATCCGACTTTAGGTTTGGTAATTGTTGTTTTCTTCGTGGGACTTCTACTTAATCTCTAGTTTCCAATTGTAGGACTAGATTTGTAAGAAAATAATAGCAGAATTTTAGAACAGCAACCCAGAATAATTTAATTTTAGAATAAAATGTTGATTTGCTTAGGGATCATTACCTGGATTCGCATTAGCAAACACTAATCACCCGTCTCAGTATTATATGTTCTTGTGCGGTTACAAATCTTTGTATATTAATTTTATGCTGTATAGTTTTTGGTTTAACCTATGAAAGAAGATTGTTTAATATTTTATGCATTTGTTAATGCTAGATAATTACGATGTTGCAACAATGCCTGATGTATGAAATTTACGCTGCTATCATATGAACCGTACTATAAGATTCACATTTGACAGTATTCATTGCACTATGTTACAGATCTTTTATAAGTGTTTTTTTAATATTTATATTTTCATTTTTTCGAAAATTGAAATCCAGACCTCGTGATGTAGAATATGCATTTATTTTTTTAAACACTTTGAGTGTAATGTTTATTTTTTGGAATGAATTAACGAGAACTATATGTGCATATAAAATTTTATAATTTATGTTTAGCATAAACTAACTAAAAACAATATGAAACCACTCTTATGTTTCATAAGCTTTTTTATTATATAGAAAAAGATTTCAAAACATTACATCTGGCATAGAACCATTTGTGGATATATCAGTTTGGTTAGTTTTGAAATATCAGTTCTGAATTCCATTAATTTCTACTGAACTTACTGATTCAATTAGCACNACCCCCACCCCCACCCCCAAAAGAATCAGACTAGAGCCCATATTTTGGATCGACTGAACAGCCATTTGGGCTTGGGCTCATAGATATGTGAGCTGCTGCACCTTCGATGGTTACCCAAATATAGACACTATGGATTAGAAACAAAAAAAAAACGACAGTTACCATTATTATTATTATTTTAACAAAAGAGTTCATCGATACATTTCTTTAAATGAATAACTAAGATCCTTAAATATCAATATTTAAAAACAATAATTATTTGATTAAATTTACTATTTGAAAAAAGTCTGAACCATAAGTAGAATTGCACATGTTTCAGAGAAACTTGAGAAATTTTGCTGTTCTCTCAATTCTTTTAATTATTTTTCAAAAAAATTGTTGAGTTACCATATGTGTTTTTACAGACAGAGAAGCTTAAGAGCATCTACAGTATGTTACTCCATTTTTACTCTAAATTAGAGTAACTCCAAAATAGATTTAAGTTTTGCTCTCATATATTACTCAATTTTCTACTCCAAAACAGAATATTTCTAATATATTATGTTTTAAATTTATTTAAAAGTCCATTTTCATTTTTATATCATATATATTTTGCTGTATGAAATAGCTCATTAGATGACTATTTCTATAATTAAGAAATATCAATAGTAAATTTTATAACATATATAGTAAAATAATATTAATATACTTATTGATAATAATATTTTATTAAAGGGCTCACGGATGTGAGTACTGTCACTTGTGTTCGAATCCCGGCCACTGGGAAATTAACATTTCGGCATCGCCAGAGACAGATGACCGACACGTGACAACACATGACTAGTTTGAACTCATTTATGTGGGGTCAGAATATCTCTGTATAATTCATAAAAAATACTTTACTAAAAATATATATTTAAATGTGGAAGACCTTTTTATAAATAAAATAATTCAACTTTATTTTGGAGTAATGAGTTTGTTTACTCCATATTCAGAGTAATCATGTCTATTACTCTACATTAAAGTGAGTTTTGAAGTGAAATTAGAAATGGCTTTAGTGCAAAATAGAGTTTAAAATGGGTTTTGGAGTGAGACTGGAGACTTTCTAAAAGAGACACATCTACGATATCTACGGGTAAGTTATGGCTAGACATGTGATTTGGGTCGTTTTATAGAATGAAATGCTGTTGAAGTAGAGCGGACTACCTCTGAAACCCTAGTTTAGTGTCTCTTTTTCCGGCGACCGCAATCTTCTATGATTCGTTCTCTGGTTTAATTTCTTTTCTTCTCTTTCTTTTGCTTCCCTTTGTCATATGTGTCGTCTTCTACTTCATTATGGTGGTTTTGTGTGAAGTTAGTAGTGGTCAAATCCGGTGGCTGTAGAATGGTTATGGTGGTTTCAATGGTGGTTTTTGGTGGCGGTTGCTTCAGGTAGAGTGGTGGCTCATCGATGTTTTCTCTCGCCTTCTGATCTGTTCGTCCGGCGTGATGGACTGGTGGTTGGGTTAAGCTTGAGCATGGGTTGGGGTTGAAGCCTTGTCCCATGTGCTCATGGTGTCTTTTCTGTACAGGTATGTTTCTTACCAATTCTCGGTTCTTATTTAAGGGATTAGACCTTGCTACATGTTCCATGTTCTCTGCCATATTATGAAGCCAGAGTCTTGGTTATAGAGGTAACTCATCAGTTTGAGAGGATATGATGAGAGGATATATGCATTGTTTCTTGTCATGAGAATCAGCTATGTATCAAGCAAGGATCTTACTAGGTTGGATCTGTTATCCGAAAGAGGTTGAAAAGCAATTCCATTGGGTTTTGTTCTGTCTGGTTCTCTTTCACAATTTCACAATTCTCCTTTGCATTTACTATTACCCACATGTATGTGTGGTTAATTTATGGTGCCTGCTGCCTACTGGCATCTTTTCTTTTATGTTTTGTTACTGGTCTATTTGATTCAGTATTGTAAGAACACTTATGAATGAAATACAAGCGTTAAAAAAAAGACAGGTGAGTTGGGGCTAAACCTCATGCGGCTTCCAATGTATATAATAATGGTTCCCAGTTCTTCAAAATTTTATTGTTGGGACTTAAAAGTTAAAACCATGTGGACTTTTTTAAACTTGATCCGGAGTGCGGATTCAGACTAGCCTTAAAATCCCCTAAAATAAACAATGTTATTGCTAAATTACAAAATGCACAATTACATATAGGTTTCTTGCTTTATGTTTATCATCTTACATACTCGTTACCTAAGAGCACTGAACACTTCCAACAAGGGTTTTAAGAGAAGTTCTATTCAGAGCGACAGAACCAGAGTACTTAGAAGATGGTACTCCTAAGGTCACCATTCCTACATATGTCTTAAAGCAAGGGCTAGTAAATCAGAGAGAATACATCTTAGGTCAGTTCTTCAAATGTTCTCCTCCACCGGGTGGTATGATTTATGTAGTCTTCAACAAGTTATGGGGCAGGAAATGTCGAATTTCCATACAAAAGTTGGATGAATCAAGTTATCTTTTCCACATTCCTGATGAAGTGTCGAGGAATTGGGTACTTTCAAGAGGTATTTGGCATATTGACGACTGCCTTATGTTTGTTGCTCCACGGACTCCTGAAGTGACCTTAGCTATTCCTGAGATCAAGACTATTCCTATTTGGGCTACTCTGAAAAAGATACCTCACATTGTTTACTCAATTCCGGGAATTAGTCACACAGCTTCCGGGCTAGGAGCTCCAATGGCGTCTCATAAGCCTCGTTTGGATTCCATTAATATGAGAGAAGCAAAAATCCTTGTTGAAGTAGAATTGAGTAAAGCTTTTCTTAAAAGGATAGCAGCAAGTGACGAGACGGGCTTTATTTCAATGGTGGATGTTGAATATGCGTGGCTGCCCACAGTTTGTACGAGATGCGGGCATTTAGGACACAAGGTGAAACGTTGTCTACAATCTGATAAAGATGCAGCGATGGTTACTGATTCTGTTAAGGAGGTCCAAGTCCCATCCGTAACTGCTGTTGAGGATGTCAGTGTGTCATCTGAATCGGCTGTTGCTGAGGTCCAAGCTCCATCCAAATTTGCTGGTGTCGAGGTCCAAGCTCCATCTGAATCAGTCGTAAACAAGACATCTAATGCTATGGATCTAACAAAGGAGCTGTCATATGCTGAGGTATCTCCTCCTAGTACCGTCTTTGATTTTCATAATGCATCAACGTTGGTTGATCCAGTCACTGAAAATGGGGATGAATTAGTATCATTTGCTACTTATTCCATTCTTGAGAACATGTGCATGCCACCTTCTTTTGTCTGCATTAATGAGGCTGTGGAGCCTCCGACTGGTCCTTCCCGTGAGTCATCAGCTGATGCAATCCCCAACGCTCAAGTAAACTCTCCAGCAGTCACTTTGCCCCAAACGGAAAAAGATAAAACAATTGAGGTAGACCTTGGTTCTAACAAGTTTGCTTCATTAATGTCTTTCGAGGAAGAAGAAGATTACTTAGATTCAGATAAGGAGATGGGACCGATGGATCTTATGACACCTGCCGGGAAAAGAGTCCTTCGAGAGAGACCGGTTAAACCTTCCACAAAAGCAAAGGAGATGCATTGGCAACCTTCTAGCCGTGGACGGGGAATTCAGTGTCACGCGGTGGATGCGGTTAGTTTGATTGAGTTCACTATTCGAACGGGATTGGATCCTGTTTGTTTCTCTTGTTCAAGATATGATCTCTCTCTGTTGTAATAGCTTTTTCCAACGTTGTATGACTTCGGTCGTAGTTGTAAAACTTTTAATGAAATAATAATTAATTTTTAAAAAAATAAAATAAAATTAGAAAAGAGAGAGTGTAAAGTTCTTAACTTATAGGTTTTAAAGAACTATCAGTATACTCAAAGTACATATGTCAATCCATTAAGAAGTATAAAAACATCTCCAACAGTCTTTTATCTCTTCATTTTAAGGGTTTTGCACTCCAACAGCCCCTTATTCCCTCAAATTTAAAGGACGTGAATAGTATAACCTTAAATTTGAGGGTGCATTATTCACCTCCTTAAAACACTATTTGCTTTTTATTTTAGTTCATTCATTTATATATGTTTGATAACATGAATAACTTTCTATATATATATCATATTTAAGTACTTATTGTTATATTTTCTTTAAATAATTTTGATTAAAATTATTTTATTAACACTTTTATACTATTTTTAGTTATATTTGACTATATATTATTATGTTATCTCAAAAATATTTTTTTAAGATGTTTCAAATAGTATGTTTATTTGACATATGAAAGTTTAATGATTATAGTTAGTTATTAATAATATTAAACACTACAATGTAAATTGTTGATTTTTATCTAAATAAAATTAATTTGAAGATGATCGTCGGAGAACCACCCATTTATCATTTTATTTTAAGGGTAGACCCCATAAAAATGATGAGACTTGTTGGAGATGCTTAAGTAAATTAATTGGTTTTAAGAAAATAAAAATAAAGGAATAATTACAATATTACTTTTTTAGAAACTTACATAGTTTCTTACTGATGGGGGTGCTCTAGATTTTTTAGATTATGGTGCGTTTATATTGTTTTGATTTCAGATTGTATTGTATGAAAGATCTAACATTCAATAATGTCTAGATTGACTACATATGTTTTGGAAGATGACATTGGTATATTTTTTTGGAGAAAAGATAGTGAGAGATATTTACTTAGATGATGCGATGTTCTTAAAAGAAAACATAAATCATATTCTTCCAAAGCAAAAAGAAAAAAGAATCAATTTGTATGTGCAAGTTTTAAAACAGCCTTGTCTCGTGCATACGGCTAAAATTCATGCAAATGTGTACATGCATGGATACTAGCTATAATTCCTCCAGGCAAATAAAAATCAGTAAACTTCGCCTATTTATTTTCCAAAGAAAGAGAAATAACAAGAGTCTCAAATAACAAATAAAAGTGAAAAACTCATTAAAGAGCTTTCTATATCACACCACTTTCGGGCCAAACAAGAGACTTGTTCACTTTCTCCACAGCATCTGCCCATGCCTTGTAAGCACTTTTTTAGACTTTAGACCTCTTGCAAAAAAAAAATACAGAATATAATAAAAAAAATCTTCAATATGACAAATGGTTCCTGGAATCTTATTTCTCATATAACCAAAATATTTGTTACAGGTTGTATGTACAAATCACATTTCCAAAATATTTATCAATGTAGTTAAGTACTTGTATCGAACTTAGATGGATTTGGAGGAGCTTCCAGAAATTTATTTATCTTCTTGGATTCGAAGTTCTGTAAGAATCCATCTTAAATAACTAAACCTTTTGCACGAACATATAAACATAAGAAAAAAATCACATGGTGATGACAAAAAATAGTGGTAATTCTTTTAGCTATTTGAATAATTTTAAAACTAAGTGGTATAAGAGAGAAACAAGTCAAGTCTAAATAAACAGTTGGACGTAGAAAAAAGTTTATATAAACTTATGACTAATTATTTAGCACAAATTGAATGGGCTCAATAAAAGTCATTTTGATGATGCAATTTATGAATAATTGAGTTTGAGAGAAAATACTCAATAGTTCGACTTACTGCCATCGAATTATAAAACCAGTGGAGTTTTATGGTATGTTAAATATCAACATAGTCGTGATTTTCTTTTTAAAAAAACATTGTCGTGATTTTGGTACTCAAATCGAGTTATTCAGGTTTTATACATATTCTAGCTCTATTTTCTACAGTGATCACCAAACTTAATTCCCCATTTTTATTTTCGGATTGAGAGAGTTAGTGTGACTAGGTGATTAAGTTGGCCTGATAATATTTAATCATCACCAAATACAAACGGTGAAACTCGATACTGAGATAATGGAATCACAAAATTACAAAGTGTTCATATTTAGATACATACAACACTGAGTTTTGATTTGTGTGTTCCTCTCCATGGTGCAAGCAGAAAGAGGGAAAAAGAGAAGTCGCTGTAAGCGACCGGACTCTGAGGAAATGAGGGTGTGTCTTTGGGAATTGTAACACACGATTGTTTATCGCTATTAATACGAAAAACATAACACATTTGATGAGTATATATATATATATATTCAATGCTTTTGTATACGCGGTAATTTGGATGGAAATAATCGAGATCGTGTCAGATTTTATGATTCAATCTTCCTCGGAAAATGTTTCACATTTATTTCACCCACTCACATGTGTATGTACTACATACATTTACATTAGATCCATCAAGTTAGGGTTTACAGTTACACTTTACATACGGACGAAAAGGGAGAGCCCTTTGAGATATAGACATGTTCAACCATACAAAAGAGTTAATCAAGCAAGTGGAAAATAGTTAGTTGCATTCGGTTTTTGTTTATTTAGGAGATCTTACCGTTTTCCCTAATGTTCAAATTTTTTTTGATCAAATGTTCAAGTATATATAATCGTCACTATATATAACTCGATTATTTGCAATTCTCTTTGATAAACCATAATACGCGAACATAGCAAGCATAACTATAAAATTTAAATGCATATATATATATATATATATATATA